>LNAC01000302.1:872659-888562 GCA_002007465.1 Ailurus styani | reverse complement strand
CCCACCCCCATCTTGTGCTGGGTTTGTGAGTGGTGAGGCAGCTGCTTGCTAGTGGTGAAAAGGGACAGACGCCAGCACCAGCAGGGGAGTGCAGAGCGAGAGGGGAGACCTTCTCCTTGGTACTAAGGGGGCCCCTTCCATGCCTACATGCACAAGCAAAGCCAGTGCCCATAGTTGATGGCCATTCCCCATTCTTGAACTCTGGTGGGCAAGGAGCCTGCCCCTCCCTCCAGTTCATGAATTCTTTCTGAAGTTTTTGCATCCAAGCAGTTTAGAGCTGGAAGAGACTTGAGTGCCCCTGTGTTTAACTTTTTGTAAGCTGAGGAATGCTTCATTCAAACATCTTTCACCCAGATCACACAGATGTAAAATAGGTAAAAGCCAAGTTAGTGTGATTGAAGGTGGGCTGGGGGTCTGGACTCTCTGACTCGATGCCCCTCCTCAGAGCTCCTCCCAGGGCTCCCAAGGAACCCCACGGATGCTAGGAGCAGAGCTGGCTAACTTCATGTCCACAGCTGTGACGCAACCCTTCCCCCGTTCCCCAGATTAGGAGACTAGGGTCCATACAATGAGGTGACTTGC
The DNA here is from genome assembly GCA_002007465.1 of Ailurus styani. NCBI lineage: Eukaryota > Metazoa > Chordata > Mammalia > Carnivora > Ailuridae > Ailurus > Ailurus styani. Next base: position 887,980 of record LNAC01000302.1, on the reverse strand, counting down.
TTGACGTCACACATCGGTTGTTGCAGGAGCCAGTTGAGCATACAAGTGGTACAAGGTGCAAAGGATTCAGCAGAACGCAGTCAAGATTTAAGACTCAATCAAAGCTTTAGTCTGACTTAGTGGAGAAGGGAGTTGTACAAATAGGGATCTAGAGTCAAACATTATTTGAAATAGGCCTAAAACTGAGAGGGTGGTGGCCACTGCATTAGTGTCAGACAGTGTCCCTTTGAGCAGATTACAGTAAGGTGTCCTTCCCTGGGGCTGAGCCAGTCACACCCAAAGCACAGGGCTGGGTGGGGGTAGGGTAGCAAGAGGTCAGCTCTGGATTTCAGCACCCTTCCCACAGCTCTTCCCCTCAGCTGGGTGCCTTTGTACTTCATGGCCATAGATAGTAGCCCTTATAGTCCTATACACCGAGAAGTACCAGAAGACAAAAAAGGGAAGCTCTCTAGGAAAGGCCTCAAAGAAAGCTCACATCTGCACAAGCCTCATGACATACAGCCTCCAATTATGCAACTTTTTTTTTTTAATGATAAGGAAGCCCTTAAAAGAGGCCAAGCAGACTTGGAGGCTGTCCATAGAGATCTGCTCTGCCTCCTTGAGCTGAGCCCCACTGAGCTACAGAAGGGGCAGGGCTAAAGATAGTCATGAAAATTATAGCACAGGTCTTAATACCACAAAGCCATCTCAAGCTGATAATTTAGGTAGAAGCACCCACGCACACAAGTTATCTGTGCGAGGAAGGATTAACATCTAACATTACTGGACCCTTTTCTAATTTTGCATATTAATATAGGTATATAATAATTGTAAGGAGAAGGAAACTAAATTGTAAAGTTAGTTCCCTGGGGTCTTTTTGTAAAGTTTGTTCCCTGGCGCTCATCATTTCAGTGATTAACCAAAAACATCTATGCTTGCAGACCGTGCCCGAGTGCTGGGTGGACTCCCTGATGTGGTCACCATCCAGGAAGGCAAGGTAAGCATGGAGCACTCCTGTCCCTGCTTCTTCCACACTAACAATGGATTCCAGTGCGCCAGACTTCATTCTGTCTAAGAGCTCCCACCATCTTCATCTTAAACCACTGCTGCTTTGGCTTGACTTCAGAGTAGCCAAATAAAAGATCAAAATGGAGTCCATTTTCCAGTCATCTTAGCATTTTGAGGGCCAAATGTCAGGATACAAGTTCACCTTTTATGGGCATATGTAGACCACTTGGTCTCTTTCCAGAGGTACCCTTCATATCACGACAAGCAAAAAAGGTTCAATCACAACTATATGACAAATGTAATTGGAGAAAGATGTGACCTCTAACACCTAGTGGAAAATGGGATGTCCTGTTAAATATTTCACCTCTGAAGGGAAATATCCTCCTCCGTGTATTTCTATAGGCTCTGTTTCAGTTGAAAACTGATTTCTTTCTTTTTTTTTTTTAAGATTTTATTTATTTATTTATTTATTATAAATAAAATTGAGAGAGAGAGAGCACAATGGGCAGAGGGAGGGAGAGGGAGAAGCAGACTCCCCGCTGAGCAGGGAGCCGAACGTGGGGCTCAGTCCCAGGACCCTGGGATCATGACCTCAGCCGAAGGCAGATGCTTAACCAACTGAACCACTCAGATGCCCCCAAAACTGATTTATTTCCATTTAACTTTAAACTAGTATTTCCTGGCTCCATAATAATCGCTCTGGAAAGCAATGAACATACTTTCTAACCTGGATTCACTTGCTTCATCCCTGTTTCATTAAGACAAATTCAATAAGTCACCCATAATGGAAAGGTACTTGTAGTAAAACAAAACTTTTTCCCAATGAAGACATATGATGGGTAGACTAGGGATGTGGAAAGGCTTTAGTGAGAGGCAGGTCACATCCAGCTGCATTTCTTCACGGGTGGAATATATATGACCACAGCTGACCTGAAGCTCAACCATTGCAAGGTTGCTTTTGTCTTTAAACTCTGTTTTTCATGTTCTTCATTTAATGGGGTTCAAAATATTCAGCTCACTGGGTTGTAGTGAGAATTCAGAGAGAGAATGTATGGGAAAGGACTCTGTGATCTATAATGGAAATAAATCTAAAGTATGGATAGTAGTTTTCCATGACACCTAAGGTAGGTTTGGTTTTGTTAAAAGTTTTAACCCCCAAGGGGCCCCTGGCTGGCTCAGTAGAGCATGTAACTCTTGATCTCAGGGTCATGAGTCTGTGCCCCACATTGGGCATGGAGCCTGCTTAAAGAGAAAAAAGAAAAGCAAAAGTTTTAACCCCCAGGTACGCTTGGATAAGTTTCATGGCAATAGCTTAATTATTTTTCTTGCTGAGATGTGTTCATAGGATAATTCAGTAAGAAATGCTAATTAACCATGGAAGGGAAGAGATCTCTTAATCTTCCAGTTTTAAACAATACTCTTACAGAAGAGGTAGTAAGTGATCATATAAGGCCCTTTAGAGGGATATTTAGAAGAATATCCTTTTCCTTTTTATTGTGAGCCCCAGTTCTTTTCCTTATACTTTCTGGATTTCAGTAAGAAAAAAAATATGCAAGAATGGAATTTAAAATGTGAAGTAAATTCAACATTGTTGGCCATCAGAGAAATGCAAATTAAAACCACAGTGAAATATCATACCATCTATCAGAATTGCTAAAATTAAAACAGTGACAAAAACAAATGCTGATAAGGATGAAGAGAAACAGAATCACTCGTACATTGCTGGTAGAAATGTAAGCCAAGATTGTGAAGCCAGTCAGGAAAACAGTTTGGCAATTTCTCAAAAAGAAAACATACATTTGCCATATGACCCAATAGTTGTACTACTGGGCATTTATCATAAAGAAATTAAAATTTATGTTCACATAAAAACCTGTATACAAATGTTCAATAGCAACTTCATTCATAATGGCCCCAAACAGGAAACAGCCCAGATAACCTTTATAGGTATTGGTGTGTGTGTGGGGGGGTGGGTGTGTGTATGCACACACACACACCATGGCACACTACTGAGCCTTAAAAAGGGACAAAGTATTGATCCCTGCAGTAACTTGGATGAATCTGCAAGGAATTATGCCAAGTAGAAAAGGCAAGCTCAAAAGGTTACATGGTATATGATGCTATTTATTTAATGCTTTAGAAATTAGAAAATTTTAGAAATGGAAAATGGATTGGTGGTTGCCACAAGTTAGAAATAAGGTTGGGAGGTTGGGGGCAGAGGGTGGGTGTGGGTATAAAGGGCAACATGAGAGATCCTTGTGATGGAAGTATTCTTTTTTTTTTTTAAGGAAGGGGCTTAATTTATTATTATTATTATTTGCCCCAGGGGTACAGCTCTGTGAATCACCAGGCTTACACCTTTCATAGCATTCACCATAGCACAAACCCTCCCCAATGTCCATAACCCATCCACCCTATCCCTTCTTTATCTTGACTGAGGAGACAAATACATGGACCTAGACAAGGGACAGAATTGAATAGAACCACACACACACAAACACCAATGAGTACAGGCCAAACTGGGGAGATCTGAATAAGAATCGTGGATTGTATCACCATCAATGTACTGGTCATGTTATTACACTATAGTTTTGTAAAGTGTTACTATTAGGGGAAACTGGATAAGGGTTCATACAATCTCCCTATTATTTTTTACTACTGTTTCTGAATCTACAATTATCCTTAAATTTTTCAACAAAAAAGTAATGGTAAAGTAAAACTATAGGCCTAAACATTGATCTTTTGAAGTAAGAGGGTTTCAGCACAGTGGTAATATAATAAAATATCAGGAAATAGGAATACATTTTGGTAGAACACCTTTGCAACTACAGCAGACTGGGTGGGGTTTGAGGAGAGAAATAAACAGAGGGAGATGGAACCTGAAGATGAATCCCATTATCTGAAACAGCTGTCATGATTCTGCTGCCGGGCTCTGTGAGGCAGACAAAATGCAAAGTGAGCAGGTGGTGGTTATGGCAATGAGATTTCTCTACTGAGACAGAATCCAAATGCCACACAAGAGCAAAAGGCATCTATGTGTTTATAAAAGCAAGAGTGCAGATGGGAACTGGCAGCAAACTCCTTCGTGTGGCTCTGATGATAAGTCTTCCCAAAGCCGGAAAAGTGAAGCCATCCAGAAACCTACTCAGGATTAAAGTCAAATTGTAATTCATACAGGTGCATACCCCACATCACTCCACCCGTCATTTCAGGGACTTTGTATTTATCCTCCTTCAGGTCCTGCCAAACCACCAGAAGGGTTCTTGAAGTTGGATCTTTGTACCTGATCTCTCTCCTTCCCTCTCATAAAATGTGTTTTGCAGGCACTTAATCTCACCTGCATCGTGTGGGGCGACCCGACCCCAGAGGTTTCCTGGTTAAAGAACGAGAAGCCCCTGGTCCCAGATGACCACTGTACCGTCAAGTTCGAGGCCGGCAAGACTGCCTACTTCACCATCAGTGGGGTGAGCACCGCCGACTCTGGCAAATACGGGCTGGTTGTGAAGAACAAGTATGGCTCAGAGATAAGCGACTTCACTATCAGTGTGTTCATCCCGGAGGAGGAGGCCAGGAAGGCCACTGAGCAGCCCCAGAAAGGCAACAAGAAGGCCAAGTGACCAGGAGGCTGCACAAGGGGAGCTGCACTGAGCTGCCTTGTGTTACTCGTGTGCGAATGGCTTGGGTTAAGTGTAAGGAAGTCTTCCTGCTTTCTACTCCCTATTTTTGTGCTGGCTCAGGGGAAAATTATAAAAGCTCTCTTTCTTCTAAAAGAGCATCAACTAACAACATTCTAATAGTTTTTCTTTATCTACAAATTCTGTGTTAAGAAAATGCCATTGGTAACACAAATATTAGGAACAGTTTTAAGGGAAAGACCAGAATAAAGCTAGAGGGATGTTGAATGATGGTCAGAGAGCAAGTGAATGTGTCGTGGAGCAGCGTTTGGACTTGGCTTGACTTTTCCTGGGAAATTCTCATGGGTTGCGATCATACTTCAGCATCCTGTCCAAAGGGGGACAAATTAAGCCAAGCGGTGTGTTTTGTGTGTTGTTAATGATAGTAACATGCCTTTCTGTTGGCAGTCTTGTGATTTGGAGCCTCCTCAGTATTAATAAACAGTCCTCACACCTCTCCTCTTTCCCATCAGTGTTTTTCTCCTTCTTCCTGTTGGGCTGCTCAGTAGCATGGTCACTGCTGCATTCTTCCCACCACGTCTTACACCACATATTCTGATTTAAATTCCTTTGGGTTAAAGCAGCCCCTTCCTACATGATCAGATGAGCCATCCAAAGTCAACTGAGGTTCAGGGGTGTGAAATTGTTCTGTCGCTGTACATCTGGTGGCTTACTATACAATCAAGTCGATTCCATTGTTAAGATACCCAAAGTAATTGCATGTAATGTGTCGTTTAAGGATAATAAGACACTGTGGGAGTCTACTGCCAGAATTGGCGACGAAGGGTGCACAGCTAAGAAAAAGAGAACCCTGATTCTGAGTTCAGAGAACTGCCAGCTTTGGAGCCCGCCCCTCTTTGCAGGGCTTGCTGAGAGGCAGCATTATGCTTTAGGAAATTTGGCTCTCCCCCACTTAGTACCCACAACCACCACCATCACCATCACTCACCCACACTCCCCCACACCCCCACACTTGCACACACAAACGTGCACACTCGCACTCACTCACACCACTGGAGGAAAACAGTTATGATAAAAAAAAGGTCTCCCTTCTCCATCCTCCTGCCAAAGGTCAGGGATGGGACAAAAGACTCCCTTGTAAGTTTGGAGGTACACCTATGCATCCTTTCCTTTACAAAGTTCAGGACTAGAAACTGCCTCTCATCTGATTCCCTTGTGCAGCCAGGTGCCCCCTGCTGTTGCCATGACATTGAACACCACGCAGCAGAGAAACGCTGTGCTCTCACTAACAGGCATGGCAAGTTGATGAGCTTCTCAAGGGTCAAAGAGACCCTGCCAAGGGCAGCTGACTTTGAGCAGTCTGAAGTTTTCCCTCCTTCAGCAAGAGGGCTCTCTCTGGACAAGGGGACCGAAGGAAAGTGGACACCAGCAGGGGAGCCAAAGAGAGGAGAAAGGAGAAAAGCAGGAGCTGTGCAGGTGAGAGGCCCCCAGGACTCTCCTCCGAACCCCAAATGCACCATTCATAAGAACCAGCAGTGTTGGGGGAAGGGAAGAAGGGAGGCATGTGCGTGAGCAGAACCTGCTACCCCTGCCCCCAGTGCATACCACTGGAGCCCAGACCAGAGAGAAAACAAGAAGGACTTTGAATCCAATGAAACCACAATTTTAAAACAGTGTGTCCTAAGTTCTTAAATTTGTGAAAACTTGTGAAATCAAAGTGTGCATTACTGAGATCCCTGCCATCCAGTCCAGAGGGACTTCATGGAACAAGGTGGCAATGAGGGTGAAAAATGCTTTCATGCTTACAACTCCATATACTGAGACTCCTCAACAAAACGCTCATAAGAAGTATTTCAGGGGTGCCTGGGTGGCTCAGTTGGTTAAGGGTCCAACTCTTGATTCCAGCTCAGGTCATGATCTCAGGGTCATGAGGTGGAGCCCATGTCAGGCACCACGGTGGGTGTGAAGCCTACTTAAGATTTTCTCTCTCTCCCTCTGCCTCTCCTGCACCCTCCCCACCCTCCCAAACCACCCCCCAAAAGAATTATTTCAGTTACTGTAACAACCAAACTAAATCAACTACATTATGATTTGATGGCTTATGTAAAAAGCTGTTATTTCTACAGGGGAAAATAGAATGAAAATATAGATCTATCAATTTAATGATGCTGAAAATCTTTCTAACTCATGAGAATTCATAAATCTGTGACCTGCTAAATGTGAGCTACTGGTACACAGAGGATCATACTGGAGCACAAAAAAAGACTATTCAGAGTTTTGTTTTATTAGATTAATATTCAATCTATTAAAGTAATAAATTTAAAAATCTAGATCTTCCTAAACCCTTGAAGGTTAGCTTTAAAATATTATTTTTCTATTTAAAAATCTAGCCATTGAAAAGATTTAAGGGTGCCTTAATAGTATAACTAAATTCCCTTTAACTTATTAAACTGTATTTATAAATTAATCTATTTGCTTTCCATTTTAGGTACTACTATCATCTGACTTAATAAACAAAAACTCCCCAAAAACTTAAATAACTTTAATTACCTATGAAACTAAGCATACCGAAATGGAAAATTTGAGTTCTCTTAAATGTTCTCATTTTGTATATAAACTCAGTAAGCCTTCAACATAAAAATCACAATCAGTTAAACATTGTAAGCTAAAAATCATAAAGCTGAGGGGTGCCTGGGTGGCTCAGTGGGTTAAATCCTCTGCCTTTGGCTCAGGTCATGATCTTAGGGTCCTGGGATCAAGCCCCACATCGGGCTCTCTGCTCAGCAGGGACCCTGCTTCCTACTCTCTCTCCCTGCCTCTCTGCCTACATGTGATCTCTCCTTCTCTGTCAAATAAATAAAATCTTTTAAAAAAAAAAGCTGAGCTATTACTAGAATAAAGGATCTAAAACATCACAAGTACCTAAAAATCAAATACGCACAGATGCAATAATGCAAAAGTATTAATTCTACCTAGATAAAACCCCTCTAGCCTGGGACTAGAGTTAATACCCACATTAGAACAAGAGATGTGGCTCCAGCTGTTGAAGATGGGCAGCTGTATACAACAAGATCCTGCACAAAGCTGGGGGTACGCAAAGATTAGCTTAGTCAAAAAATTGGGAATGGTAAAAATATCACCAACTGACAGGGAGAAGCTACACGGAAGCTTGCCATCTGCCTGGGGGTGGTTCTGGGTAGAAAAACAAAGTTAATGGATTCCTCAAGCCAGTACTGCATGCTTGTGGGGTCCAAATTTATAGCACCACATGGTGTAGGAATCTCAAGCCAAGAGTTCCCATAAAAATGGCCCATGTCTGGGGCACCAGAGAAGCAAATGTAAAACTACACTACAAGGAACTTCTGTGTCTGCCCACAAAGGATTACTGTTATGGAAATTGTCCTCCTACCATAAACAACTAGAAAACCAGGCAAAATATATGGGGGGGGGGCTGTTTAAAAAAGGGCACTGGCATGCGGACACAGAGAACTATGAGCCCTGAGAGAAAAAGAAATTGAAATGAGAGACCTATGATCTCCTGGACAGAGTGTTCAGGCTGCAGTTCAACCAGTGGGAACCCAAACAGAACCTGCCAGTTTCACTGAGCTGAAGAGACAGAGACTGAAGTTCAAAGAGGCCGAGTCGGCTAGAATTTGTGGGGGAAAAGTCTAGGGAGAAGCGAATGGCACAGAGGAGCCATGCTGGTTAGCTGCAGACGGGTCTCTGGAGGAGCACTGCTCTGTGGGTGCTGGGGAGAGACCCAGTGGGAAGCAGCAGGTCAAATAGTTCTCGGGGCTCACACAGGCTGGGAACAGTTCTCCCTCCCACCAGCCTGCATGAAAGGACTTTGTAATATGTGGAACATCAGGGAGAGTCCACAGAATTTTCTCACCTTAGTAGTGGGGCTAAATTAACCCTAGACTAAAAGCTGCTCTTGACCCACCCTAACAAAGGCAAAAAAGCAAGCCTCAAAAGGATCAAATATCTGTAATAACCTAAGGGTGTGTCAGAACCAAGTGCAGCACACTTTAAATGGACGCTTTATCCAACAGTGTGAAATTCATTATAGAGAATATCCAATAAATACTCAGCAGGCATACCAAGAGGCAAGAAAATATGACTAATGACCAGGAGAAAAGTCAATTTAAATTTAAGTCAATTTAAATAAGTCCTTTAGATGTAATGTATAGTATGGTGATTATAGTTAATAATACTGTATTATATATTTGAAAGTTGCTGAGAGAGTAGATCTTAAATGTTCTCATCACTCAAAAAAAATTGTAACTATGTGAGGTGATGAATGTTAACTAAATTTATTGTGATCATTTCACAATATATGCATATGTCAAATCATCGTATTGTGTACCTAAACCTAATACCATGTTATATGTCAATTTTGCTTCAATAAAACTGGAAAAAATATACACAAATATTATGGAAATATCAAGAATAATTCAATATTAATTTAATATTATTTGAGCAGATAATGAAAATGCAAAATAAATTTTGTTAATTTCAACAGTATGTAATCCCAACAGCAAATGTAGTCGTAACTTCAAGAAAGATGCTTGAGTAGCTTTTGAAATACAGTAGGCTATGTGTAGATCAGTAATTTGTTGGTGGATTGTAGATATATAACTTGAAATGTCATTAGTATTGTTTTATAATCATTAACCAAAGCTAGCAGATCACTATAAGCTAATAAAGTAATACAGACTTGGGGGACAAAAAGAGAAGTACATTAATAAAAACAAAACCCAGAAATGACAACAACAATAGAATTAACAGGCATGGACCTTAAAACATCTGTGATAACTATATTCTACATTTTCAAGAAGCCAGAGGAAAGATTGGATATATTGAGCAGAGACATAGAAGAATACCCAGGCATGATATAATAAATTTGCCAGAGAACATGGATCAAGACAAAAGTCTTAAAAGTAGCCAGAGGGAAAAAGACATCACGAACAAAAGCAAAAATAACAAAAGACTTCTCAGGAGAAACTATAGAAGTCAGAGGACCATGGAGCAAAATCTTTAAAGTGCCAAATGGAAAGCAACCAAAAACCTCTCAACCGAGCATTCTCTACCTGCAGAATATATCATTCAAAAATTAAGGCGACATAAGGACTTCACACGACAAACTAAAGCTGAGAGATCTACTACCAGTAGAATGCTCTCTGCTCTCAGACTTCTGTCCGTGTAGGCACCCCAGGCTTGGGAGCTTACCCCAGTCCAGTCCCCATCCAACAGAACATCCCAGGAGATGTGCCTCTTCCTCACACACCCAAACCCAGGGACCAAAGTGCCAAGAGGAGCTTTCCATTTTCCTGAAAACTGTGCCGAGGAAGAAGAGAAGCATATGAATATTCTGGAGTGGAATCAAGAAATCTGAAATCCTCCTCTCAGGAGAAAGTTTCAGCAGTGTTGAAAGGAGAGACGAAGAAATGATGACAATGAAAAAAGTTTTTGTTTCCTTCTCAAAACTGAAGGAGAGGGCAATTACCTATAAATTTTATATACTCATAAAAATATAAGCTATCATTTTTTTTTCTATTCATTCATTCATCAACAAATACTGACTGAGCACCGGTCTGCTCTAGGCCCTGTTCCTCACAGGCCCCTCAGTGTGACAGGCTGACCCACAGCAGTGGGTAGAGCATTCTCAGCCTCTGAAATCCCCACCTTCTCTCCAGGTTTAGGTCCAGTGACAGTGGAAAATCACAGGCAGCTTTGACCTCTGCACAGACTCTGCCAGAAGTCATGGAACTGAACTGGGGTGAGAATTGGTTTTTTCAGCCTCTCTGGACTGGGAATGAGGCAAGATGAGAGTTTCTCAGTGTGTGGGCAGCAAGGTGATGAGGGGAGAAAAGGGGAAGGAAAAGAGACTATTTATTGGCTTCTGTGCATCAACTTCACGTCTATAAGAATTAGACTATTTTGTATAAACCCTTTCAGTTGGACTTTTTCTCAATTTTACATTTCTTCAGGCTTTTAATATTAATGTTTCTTATCTAGGCTACATTATGGTTATTAACATTTCAAAAACTTGTTGCACACTTCTAATGCTGCATGAAAGAAGGCTGTTGCCTTAAAATATGAGGCACCAAGAAATATAAAAGCTGTAAGTAAAAATATAACAGTAAACTGTTGTTGCTAGAGTGATAAAAAAAATTTTATTTGTATTTTAAAATATGGTCATGCTCAAATCACTTTTTTTTTAAGATTTTATTTATTTATTTGACCGAGAGACAGCAAGAGAGGAAACACAAGCATGGGAGTGGGAGAGGGAGAAGCAGGCTTCCAGCTGAGCAGGAAGCCCAATGCAGGGTTTGATCTCAGGATCCTGGGATCACACCCCAAGCTGAAGGCAGATGCTTAACAACTGAGCCACCCAGACACCCCTCAAATCACTCTGTCTTACGAAACAGAGACATTTGGTTGTGATGTCCCTAGTTCTGCTAAAATCTGCGTCAATGACATTTGAACAACTTTTATGTAGAAGCAGATTGATTTCTGGCAGAGCAGAGATGCAGAGCCAATTTGTCCCATTTCCTGTCTACCTTAATGATATGAAATTAAAATAAAGGGAAAAGTTTATGACCACAAGGCTGAAGATTTTCAGTAGATGTTCAGATCTCTGTTGATAAATAATTTAAAGCACAATAAGACACTAGGAAAATTTTTAAAAATTGAAACACATTACTTCAAATGCTATTATAGTGATATGTTATGGAGATACAGTTGAATATAATTATCATTATATTATTTGTATACTAAATACAGATATACTATATATACTATATATTTATATACTATATTATGAATTATTTAGAGATATGGTTGTATATTATAATTGTATTATATTGTATTATAGTTTATATTATAGAGACATACACATGATAAAGATTAAGGATTATAGGGGGGAGAAAGAGCAAGATGGCAGAGGAGTAGGAGACTGATTATCACCAGGTCCCAAGACTTCACCCAGATAGTTATCAAACCATTCTGAACACCTACAAATTCAACAGGAGATCAAAGAGAAGAACGGCAATTCTAGGAACAGAAAATCAACCACTTTCTGGAAGGTAGGACGTGCAGAGAAGCGAATCTGAAGCAACGGGAAGATAGACACTGGCGGGAGGGGCTGGCTCCCGGCAAGTGAGAGAGCAATGGAGCACAAAATTGGAACTTTTAGAAATCTGTTCCACTGAGGGATGTCACCCCAGAGGCTAAGTGGGGGGGGGGGGGGGAAGCCCTCACAGGGACAGTGTGGTCTCAGGATCCACAGGGACACAAAAAGACCAAGGGTGTCTGAGAATGACAGTGCTTCCAGGTATCAGAGAGGGGAAGTGACTGGAGAGATGGAGCCAAGCTGAGGAGGTGTCTCTCAGCTCGGGGTTACCTTAAACTGCGATCCAAAGCACAGTCGGGCCACTGCTCTTTGAGCAGGGACCACACAAGTGGCAGACCTGGAGAGACCCCTCCTTCCTCCTCCGGGAGGAGCAGCATGGGAGCGTGCTGCAGGAATCTGCTGGGTTTGGAGATTCTAAACGGGGCCATGAGCCAGAGATAGAAATGCTTGGTCACAGGCTAGGTGAGCTCGGGGTGTGGCTAGACACCAGGGAGAAAGGAGGTACTGGCTGCTTTTCCCTGAGGACGCACTGAGGAGTGGGGCCCTGAGCTCTCCGCTCCTCCCTGTTGGAGATTAGGAGGCCGCCATTTTCATTCCTGTCCTCCAAAGCTGTACAAAAACATTCAGGGAACAAAAGCTCCCAAGAGCGAACCAAGCTGATTACTTATCCTGGCCCCTAGCAAGGGCAGTGCAATTCTGCCTCAGGCAAAGACACTTGAGAATCACAGCAACAGGCCCCTCCCCCAGAAGATCAGCAAGAACATCCAGCCAAGACCAAGTTCACCAGTCACTGAGAATTGTGGAACTCTAGAGCTAGGGGAAAGCAACACATAGAATTCATGGCTTTTTCCCCATGATCCTTTAGTCTTTCAAAGCTAAATTCTTTGAATTTTATTTTTTTCTTCCTCTTTTCTTTTAAATTTTTTCCACTTTCCTATTTTAATGTTTTTAAACTACTTTATCTTATCAATACCTTTTTTAATCTTTTAAAATTTTCATTGTTATAGCCATATATTATCCCTTCATTGTATTTAACCTTATTTTTTGTATACATATAGGTTCTGTTCAATTCACCAGTCTAATAGATAGATATAGATATAGGTATTTTTTTTCTTTTTTCATTTTTCTTTTTTCCCCCCTCTTTCTTCTCCCTCCAGTTTTGGGTCTCTTCTGATTAGGTTAATGTATATTTTTCTGGGGTCATTGCTATCCTTTAGTATTTTGTTCTCTTATCCATCTATTCTTATCTGGAGAAAATGACAAGGTGAAAAAAATCACCACAAAAAAAAAAAAAGAACAAGAGACAGTAATGATGGCTAGGGACCTAATCAATGTGGACATTTGTAATATGTCAGAACTAGAGTTCAGAATGACAATTTTCAAGGTGCTAGCTGGGCTTGAAAGAAGCATGGAAGATAATAGAGAATCCCTTTCTAGAGAAATAAAAACCCTTTCTGGAGAAATAAAAGAACTAAAATCTAAGCAAGTTGAAATAAAAAAAACTATTAATGAGGTGCAATAAAAAATGGAGGCTCTTACTGCTAGGATTAATGAGGCAGAAGAGAGAATTAGTGATATAGAAGACTAAATGACAGAGAATAAAGAAGCTGAGGAAAAGAGAGACAAACAACTACTGGACCATGAGGGGAGAATTTGAGAGATAAGTGATACCATAAGACAAAGCAATATTAGAATAATTGGGATCCCAGAAGAGGAAGGAGGAGGGAAGGTATATTGGAGCAAATTGTAGTATGGAATTTCCCTAATTTGGTGAAGGGAACAAGCATCAAAATCCAGGAGGCACAGAGAACCCCCCTCAAAATCAATAAAAATAGGTCCACACGCCATTATCTAATAGTAAAACTTACAAGTCTTAGTGACAAAGAGAAAATCCTGAAAGCAGCTCGGGACAAGAGGTCTATAACATACAATGGTAGAAATATTAGACTGACAGCAGACCTATCCACAGAGACCTGGCAGGCCAGAAAGAACTGGCATGATATATTCAGAGCACTAAACAAGAAAAATATGCAGCCAAGAATACTATATCTAGCTAGGCTGTCATTCAAAATAGAAGGAGAGATAAAAAGAACAACAAAGAAATCCTAAAACCAGCAGGAGAAGAGAAATAATAAAGATCAGAGCAGAAATCAATGAAATAGAAACCAAAAGAACAGTAGAACAAATAAAAGAAACTAGGAGCTGGTTCTTTGAAAGAATTAATAAGATTGATAAACCCCTGGCCAGACTTATCGAAAAGAAAAGAGAAAGGACTCAAATTCATAAAATCATGAATGAAAGAGGAGAGATCACAACCAACACCCAAGAAATACAAACAATTATAAGAACATATTATGAGCAACTCTACACCAGCAAATTTGACAATCTGAAAGAAATGGATCCATTCCTAGAGAAATATAAACTACCAAAACTGGACCAGGAAGAAATTGAAAACCTGAATAGACCCATAAACAATAAGGAGATTGAAGGAGTCATCAAAAATCTCCCAACATACAAGAGCTCAGGGCCAGATGGCTTCCCAGGGGAATTCTACCAAACATTAAAGAAGAATTAATATCTATTCTCCTGAAGCTGCTCCAAAAAATAGAAATGGAAGGAAAACTTCCAAATTCTTTTTATGAGGCCAGCATTACCTTGATCCCAAAACCAGGCAAAGACCCCATCAAAAAGGAGAATTGCGGACCAATATCCTTGATGAACACGGGTGCAAAAATCCTCAACAAAATACTAGCCAATAGGATCCAACAGCACATTAAAAGGATTGTTCACCATGACCAAGTGGGATTTATTCCTGGGCTGCAAGATTGGTTTAACATTCACAAATCAATCAGTGTGATACAAGACATTAATAAAAGAAAGAACAAGAACCATATGTTCCTCTCAATAGATGCTGAAAAAGCATTTGACAAAGTACAGCACCCTTTCTTGATCAAAACTCTTCATAATGTAGGAATAGAGGGTACATACCTCAATATCATCAAAGCCATCTACAAAAAATCCACAACGAATATCATTCTCAACAGAGAAAAACAGAGAGCTTTTCCCCCAAGGTCAGGAATACGGCAGGGCTGTCCACTCTCACCACTGCTATTCAACATAGTACTAGAAGTCCTAGACTCAGCAATCAGACAACAAAAAGAAATAAAAGGCATCCAAATCAGCAAGGAAGAAGTCAAACTCTCACTCTTTGCAGATGATATGATGCTTTATGTGGAAAACCCAAAGGACTACACTCCAAAACTTCTAGCACTCATACAGGAATTCAGTCAAGTGTCAGGATATTAAATGAATGCACAGAAATCAGTTGCATTTCCATATATCAACAACATAACAGAAGAAAGAGAAATTAAGGAGTCGATCCCATTTACAGTTGCACCCAAAAACATAGGATACCTAGGAATAAACCTAACCAAGGAGGCAAAGAATCTGTACTCAGAAAACTAAAAAGTACTCATGAAAGAAATTAAGGAAGACACAAAGAAATGGAAAAACATTCCATGCTCATGGATTGGAAGAACAAATATTGTGAAAATGTCTATGCTA
>LNAC01000302.1:836604-870753 GCA_002007465.1 Ailurus styani | reverse complement strand
GGGGGGAGGGAGGGAAAAGAATGAAACACGATGGGATCGGGAAGAAGACAAACCATAAGAGACTCTTAATCTCACGAAACAAACTGAAGGTTACTGGGGGATGGGAGAGCAGGGATAGGGTGGTTGGGTTATGGACACTGGGGAGGGTTTGTGCTATGGTGAGTGCTGTGAAAGGTGTAAGCCTGATGATTCACAGACCTGTACCCCTGGGGCAAATAATAATAATAAAATAAAATAAATAAAAAATAAAATAAAATGTTCACAGTAAAAAAAAAGATTAAGGATTATAAAGACATACACATTATAAAGATTACTTGAAAGCTCAAAAAAACTGCATAAAGACTTTAAACTAGTAAGACATTTGGAACTGTTCCTCATTTCTGTGGAACTACATTTACAAAAATGCAGTGTGTCTCTTGTCAACACAGGAAGTTTGTTACAAAGACATCATTCAAAATAAGAGTCAAACCCTGGGAACTCCATTTGAAATGAAATGGGAAAAAAATTCAGAAAGTGTTTACTTCTCTAGCCTTTAAAGTATTTTATGTAGAAATTAATTGAGTCCCTGCAAAAAACTATTCTAACCCATTTCACTTCTGCTGTGGACCTCTTGTGTGAATCCTTGAAAATTTCACATCATTCTAGCATGAAATTCTCTCCTGCTAAAGGTATCCATGTGCCTGTATAAAAGCATATATTAATTTCACACCTCTTCATGCAGGCTTCCAAAGTGCCCACCCTCAGTAGCTGGCCAAAGTTCCATTAAGCATGTAAGGTCTTCAAATAAGCCAAATATTGATCAGATATTTGGGGGACCTTCTCAATACTTGACTTCAAGGGTGAAGGATAGGTCAGTTTGGCAGTCACCGTTAGCACTCATTTTTTCCTTCAACAAGTAGTTAGAGCAAAGATTGTGAGGATACAGAGATGAATCAGATGGAGATCTATCTCAGATGTTTACCTCTAACTGATGAGATAGCAGGAACATGTAGAGCCATACAAGCAACAAGTTCATAAGGAAAATACAGACAGCAAGCTGTTATCTGAGTACAGAGGAGGGATGCAATACTTCTTTATAGTGAGGGGAGGATAAAGAAGAGAATGGGATACAGGATTCAGATTCAGAGAAGGCTTTGGAGAAGTAGGAGCATGATGAGCCCATGGGGTTTTCCATGTTGAGACTGAGGAGAGAAGTATTTCTTTTTCTTTTTCTTTTTTTTCTTTCATCCTTTCTCCCTTCCTCCCTCCCCCCTTCCTTCCTCCCCACCTTCCTTTCTTCCTTCCTCTCTTTCTTTCTTTCTTACTATTTCTTTCTTTCTTTCTTTCTTTCTTTCTTTCTTTCTTTCTTTCTTTCTTTCTTTCTTTCTTTCTTTCTTTCTTTCTTTTCTTTCATGTATTTATTTTAGAGAGAGAGAGCAAGGGAGGCAGCAGAGGGACAGAGAGAGCCTTAAGCAGACTCCACGCTGAGCAGGGAGCTCCACGAAGGGCTCAACCTCATCACCTGAGATCAGAACATGAACCAAAATCAAGAGTCAAAGCCTAACCAACTGAGCCACCCAGGCGCCCCTGGGTTATTTCTGTTAGAAATCACTTGGCACCATGAATGCATTCCAGGAGCAGATAAGAATACACTGGAGTAAGCTGGAATAAATGCTCCCAGAGAAAGGAAGTGTCCACCAGAATTTGTTCTGTCCTTGTTATGGGCTGAATTTTATCTCCCAAAATTCATGTTGAAGACCTAAGGCCCAGTACCACATTCTGAGAATGTGACTGTATTTGGAGATAGGACCTTCAAAGAGGAGTAGTAATTAGGTAAAAATGATATTATTAGGGTTAGCCCTAATCCAATACTTCTGGTATCCTCTAAAAAGAGGAGATTAGGATGCAGACACACACAGAGGAAAAACCACATGATGATACAGAGAGAAGACCGCTATCTTGGGATAAAGGCCTTCGAGGAGATGCTGCTGACTCCTTAATCTTAGACTTCCAGACTTCAGAATGGTGAGGAAATAAATTTCTATTGTTTAAGCCCAGCCTCTGGTACTTTGTAACAGCAGCCCCAGCAAAGTAATGTAGTCTCCATGGAGACTTTAGACTTTTCCCCAGTTTGGACTTGGTTTGGTTTCCTAGCTCCCTATCTTGCTGCAGCTTACCACTCCACCCAGCCAGACTTGTGGACCACTATCACAGGCCATCTCACCAACATGTCCTGACCCACAAGGCATACAGATGACACAAACCAAAATAAAGCAATAAAGGCACCAATAAACATCTCCTGAAGACCTGCTAGGCATAGAGCATTGTGTTTAGCACTGGGTCACTGGAGTAGTCTTCTTAGGCTGCCAGGACAAAATATCATAGACTGTGTAGCTTAAACAACAAACATTTATTTTCTCACAGTTTTGAAGGCCAGAAGTCTCAGGTCAGGGTTGCAGCGAATTTGGCTACTATTAAAAGCTCTTTTGCTGGCTTGCAAATGGCGGCCATCTCACTGCTCATGTGGTCTTTCTTTGGTGTGTGAATGCTGACACCAAACCTTAAACATATGAATTTGGGTGTGTGGGGGATGCAATTCAGTGATCAGCAGCCAATGATGTTTGTGTGGCAGCTACTAATTAGTAAGTATTTACTGGGGCGCTGGGATGACTCAGTGAGCTAAGTGTCCCACTCTTGGTTTCAGCTCAGGTCATGATCTCAGGGTTCTGGGATCAAACCCCATGTCAGGTTCCGTGCTCAGCACAGAGTCTGCTTGAGATTCTCTCTCTCTCTCCCTCTGCCCCTGCCCTGTCCCAAATCACATTATGTCTCTATCTCTCTCTAAAATAAATAAAATCTTAAAAAAAAGTAAAGTATTTACAATATGCCAGATACTGTTTTAAGCATTTTAGACATTGAATCCTTTTAATAAGCATATAAGGAAGATACTATTATTGGACTGTTTTCCAGATGAGGAAACTGAGGCACCAAGAGAGATTTTTGCCCAAGACTACATAATGATTAAGTGGCTTGGCTGGGTTTTGAGCATAGGCATGTAGGCTCCAAACTCCACATTTTTAATAGTTAATTCTATTCAGCTGCCTCTCAGGTTACATGTGGATAGAAATTAGTCACAGTCTGCAAGGCATACCAGAAGCGTTACCAATCTCTCAGCTTCACTGGACACAGGTGGGGGAGGAGGAATGTCTGGGCATTCTGGCAGATGGAGCTGCTGCAAGAAGACACTCTCTCCCTGTAACCCCCACGTACATATCAACTCCAAGCGCTTAGAAGTGCTGGACAAAATATAACAGAACTGTTTCTAAGACATTTAGAGCATGGGAGAAGAAAGAGAAATCTCTCAAAAATAAAATGAGAGCAAAGACATTATTTACTTCATTACTAACTCTCTAAGACTTAACATTGTGCCTAGCACATTCATAGGAATTTGATAAATATTTGTTAAAGGAAAGAAACTTTTAGGGGCTGGAGAATGAACAGTAAGTTCGAAGTCAGAGTAGCATGTGAGAGTAAAATTGGACAGATGAAGAAGGTATTAGAACTCAGACACAAGCTTCAGGAGTTGGGACCTGGAGTTTTGATGTTCATATAGCCAATGTTCACAGATCAAATACATGGAGTTCACACATGTCAGAAGATGAAGCCACTAACCTGTGTCAGAAGAACTCCTGTATACGGCCAAGGAGTTGTCCCATCTGTGAAACAGAGACTAGAACACTCATGGCCACCATTCCTGAGAAGCCACAGGAAGCTAACCTGCCTTTCCTATAATGTGTCTACAAAACCAAGGAAAGTGGGACTCATAGGAAACAGCATCCACCACAGATGAACTCATAGGTAAAAATTACAAACCATCCAAGAAACAAACCGCCCAAGAGAGAATCACAAGTAAGATCATTCCCGTCTAAGAATGAGAGGTACTAGAACAACATGAAAGAATCTTTAGAATAATTGTGTTTAAAATACTGAAAGAGGTAAAAGAAGAAATATGCAGGAATTACATATTATGGAAAAAAGAACAGATTAACTTGGAAAATAATATATAGAAATCCTACACATGAAAAATATACTAATTGGATTTTTTTTAAAAACTCAATGGACAAGCTAAACCCTTGAGTAGAGAAAGAATTAATGAAGTGGAAGACAGACCAGAAGACATATTTTAGAATTCAGATTAGAGATCTAAGAAAGAAAACCATGAACATTATTTCGGAGACCTGGAGACTAAAATGAGAAATACCAAATAAGTCGAACAGCACTTCCAGAGAAGAAAGTACAAAGAACACAAAAATCACTCTTGAAAAATGATGGGTATTTTAATCCATAAGGATGTAGTGAAGTGTAGTGAAGCTCCCTAGATGAGCAGAAAACATAAAAAATAAATGCACACCTCGATCTCTCAGAACAGAATGTAGAGCATCAAAGACAAAGGGAAAATATTAGAGTTAGCTATGTGAAAAAGGCTGGCTGCTGAGGAAACTGTGGCAGGGATAGAGAGTGGCATGTGGCCAGTCTGCCTCATTCTTGCCCATTAGTCCCAAAGTCCAGCTTCGAGGGGCAGAGAGCACTCCTTTGGCAGGGAAGTCAGAGTTCTGCCTTGTCAACAGGGGTGGTGAATAGATTCAGGGGAAAAAACAGCTAGATTATAATTTTATTACAGTCTCAGAAACTATCTCAAATATAGCATTTACAAGGACAGACTCTGAAGCATTGCCAATATGTTATTTGTAATTCTGTTCGCATTTTCCTCAACTTTAGTCTTGCTTCAATTTTGGACAGATGCCCAAGCATATTTTTTATTGAAGGTAATTAAAGCATAAATCAATCCGTGAACAAGCTTCATTGTCTTTAAGCAGCAGCATTTGTTTATTTCAAATTATTGAGCATCCACTAAGAGTAAAATACTTCAGTGAAAATTTTAGAGTTAAGAGTTATGAAGACATATAGCAGGACAATGGATAATGAGTTTCAAACGGCTTAGCTAGAATGATCCAGACAGAAGATTCAGCAAGTACAAAGGTGCTGCTGGGCTAGGTCTGCATTTATCATGTTTGAGTAACAGAAAGTAAGTCTGGAACATAGTCTGTCTGGAAGACAGTGATTGAGGAGAAGTGTGCTACAAGGTCGGAAAGGGAAGCAAGGGTCAGATCATATGAGGCAACTTTAGAGTCGAGTAAGGAGAGTTTGGACTTTATTCTAAATCCAATAGGAACCCACTGGTGGATTTTAAGCAGTGGAACAACATGAGTTGATTAATTTTTTAAAAGGTCATTCTGGGTGCTTAGTGGAATATGGATTGAGGAAAGACAAAAATGAAAGAAGAGAAAGGACCTAAACTGTTTTTTCACCAATTCAAGAAAGAATTGATGACACTTTTGACTATAGTTGACATAGAGATGGAGAGAGGCAAGCAGATTTGAGGTGTGATTTGAGGATAAAGTTTTGTTAATGCATTGGATCTAGTGAATGAAGGAAGGAGAGAAGAATGAGGATAACTTCGAGAGTTATTGCCTGTCCACAGGAAGGGAGATGGTATCACCACTTGCAGTAGGAAAAAATGGGGAGAAACAGGAAAATCAAGCATCCCATATTGGGCATATGTTAATTTTGGGATACTTATTAGACCCGTGAATGGATATGACAGGTAAGAAGCTGAATGAAGTCTGTGGGTCAGAGGAGCGATCATGAGAGAGATAGGTATTTAAGAGTCATTGGACTTTATTTTTAATCTTTTTATTTTATTTATTTATTTTTTAAAGATTTTATCAATTTATTGGACAGAAAGAGACAGACAGAGAGAGAGAGAGAGAGAACACAAGCAGGGGGAGTGGGAGAGAGAGAAGCAGGGGGAGTGGGAGAGGGAGAAGCAGGCTTCCTGCTGAGCAAGGAGCCCCGACTCAGGGCTCTATCCCAGGACCCTGGGATTAGGGCCTGAGCCGAAGGCAGACACTTAATGACCGAAACACCCAGGTGCCCCCTCTTTTTTTTTTTTTAATATTAGAGAGAGAGAGAGAGAGCATGAGTAGGAGGAGGGGCAGAGGGAGAGGGAGAATCCCAAGCGGACTCTGCACAATGCAGAGCCCAATGCAGGCCCCAATCCCACAACCCTGAGGCCACCGCCCAAGCTGAAATCAAGAGCTGGATGCTTAACCAACTGAGCCATGCAGGGGACCCAGAGTCACCGGACTTTAGATACTACCAACAGCAGTGGACTTCCAAGAGAGAACCACCTCTGGAAAGAAGGAAGTGGGGAAAGAGAGATCTGGTGCAGGTTAGAATTTAGATTTCCAGAAGAGGAGGAGAATCCTGCAAAGGCAACTGGGAAGGAATGGCTTCAGAGGTAGGAAGAGGACCAGGGAGTGTCAGGGATGCAAAAGAGAAGAATGTCCATCCCAAACAGAGTGGACAGCTGTATCGGATGAGAATGATTTGGCATTGGATTTAGTTTTAGTAACAGAAGCCTTGGAGTGGGCATCAAAGTAAATGAAAATTGAAAAAGTGGGGACACAGAATACAGATTGTTATTTCAAGTAGTTGTGAATGGGGAGTAAAGGAATGACATGGTAGCTGAAGCGGACTTGGAGTAAGGTGGGGGAGAGTTATCTGGGATGCTGGATAAGAGACGAAAAGATGCTGACCGAGGCTAATTGAGAGGGAGACTGAAAATGCAGACTGAAGCCGGGGAGCAGCAAGAAGGGAGGACATCCAGAGCACAGCAGGTTTGGCTTTACGTGGATGGGGCCCCTTTCCCTCTGCCGTAACAGGATAGAGGGCAGCAGACGTGGGTAGTTAATAGTGAGATGATGAGCAAGTTTCTATCTGATCGTTTCCATTTTCTTCATGAATTACGAGTCTAAGTCATCCATTGGAAATAAAGATGCAGGAGGAAGATGAGGATTGGGTTAGGAAGAGAAGAAAGGGAACAATATAAATAGCTTAGAGAGCAGGAAATGTGTTAGGGTTTCCGGGAAGTGTCAAGGGCCCATAGAAATCTGGGACACATACTTAAGATGAGACTCCCCAGCACCGCCGTGCAACTTTCTACCGTTTTCAGTTGCACAATGTACTTATGATGGAGGACAGGTGTTTTGCCAGATGAGTAAATGGAGAGCAAATGGAGAAGCAGAGACAAAGCCAGTCTGCAAAGAGGCAATTACAGGGTTGGACCACGGAGTCTAAGGCTGGGCAAGAAGAGGAGAAGAACATTTGAAAAATGTCCCAGTGAGAGAAAACCATGTGGTATGAAGCAATTCAGTAAGTAGGCCAGAGGATACCATGTCGAGGAAAGCATATTTTCAGAAATATTCCCCAGCCCCCAGCGTTCCCTTATGAGTAGGCAGAGTAAGTCATAATCTATGGGGGAGGTTGCAGAAATAACAAGAAAGGTTCTTTGTCTTCACCTTGCCCAGAATATATCCCCCTACCTCTTCATAGGTGGCTGAAAGCCATTTCTCCATCACCAAGTGATTTCCTGTTAGAATGTAAACCCTGTGGGAGAGATGACTTAACTCAGGCAGGCATACCTCATCCACGACTGCTTTCAGTAAACAGCAAAGGCTGTTCCCAACTGTGACAATGGATAGCCTTGCCCTCAAGTGAGAATTCATGTATCAGATGATTTATAGAGTAAGGTTTTTATGTGGAAAAGAGCAGATATTCTCAGCATCTGAACCAGAGAGTTTATTCTGTTTGTTTGTTTTTTAAGATTTTTTATTTATTTATTTGACAGAGAGAGATTACAAGTAGGCAGAGAGGCAGGCAGAGAGAGGAGGAAGCAGGCTCTCTGCTGAGCAGGGAGCCCGATGCAGGGCTCAATCCCAGGACCCTGATGTCATGACCTGAGCCAAAGGCAGAGGCTTTAACCAACTGAGCCACCAAGACGCCCCTGTTCTGTTTGTTTTTAAGAATTTATTTATTTATCAGAGAGAGAGAGAGCACAAGCAGGCAGAGTGGCAGGCAGAGGCAGAGAGAGAAGCAGGCTCCCTGCTGAGCAAGGAGCCTGGTGCGGGACTCGATCCCAGGACTCTGGGATCATGACCCGAGCCGAAGGCAGCCGCTTAACTGACTGAGCCACCCAGGCATTCCTGAACCAGAGAGTTTGGACCTTCACAATGAAATCTGGGCCAGGCATTGTTTCCCTAAAGTTAGAGTGTAACTAAAAGTTTTGTTAAAGGGGGTGGAAAAGTGGGCATAAGGATCGAGATAATTTTTAAATGTTTACTGTTAAACATAGAAATTCTGCATTAAACAATTTATTATAAGGAAATAGAGATGATGTACTGAGATGTTTGAAAAAGAATGTTTAACACAATGCTTATTAGATACCAAAACATGGAAAACAATCTTAATACTAAAGAATAGGGGATTGGCTAAGAAAAACAGTTATCCAAAGAGAGAATGCTATGCAGCAATATTGATTGATATATTGCATAGTTGGAAAAGAAAATGCTTTCCCCTTTTTTAAAATTTAAAATCATATAAATAAATAAAGAAGAAAAAAAGAAAAAAGGGATATGTTTATCAAACTGTTAATTTGTATCTATATGGTGGGATTATGGGTAATGATTCTTAGTTTTTATTTTGTTTTTTTTTCTGTCTTTGTGCTTTATTATGTTTTGTATGAAAGCAAAACTAAATTTGAGCATATTTGGTCATCAAAGAAAATATCCAATTTGATTTTATTTCCTAGCTGTGTGGAATATACATATATGCCAGCCTCAAAATTCTTTAACAAACAAAGCTTTTAATTCACAACGTTTATTCTGACACTTTCTATCACAAAGAAGCAGTTGACTCAAACTGAATTACCTAATTATAAAAAGAAATTATTCTTGTCAGAAAATAATGATGCCTGGGCGCCTGGGTGTCTAAGTTGGTTAAGTGTCTGCCTTCGGCTCAGTTCATGATCCCAGGGTCCTGGGATCAAGCCCCATATCGTTGGGCTCCCTGCTCAGTGAGGAGCTTGCTTCTTTCTCTCCCTCTGCCCCTCCCCTCCCCACTTGTTCACTCTCTCTGTAATAAATAAATACAATCTCGTAACTAAATTATCTTACTTTGGGAAATATACTTAATGCAGTAGCTTGAGCTGGAAGATATGCCATATTGTAAGGCTTGGCAAAAATAGTTCTGGCATCTTCCTGGAGTCAGAGTGGGAACATTGTGGGAGGAAATGACAGGTGATAAGTACAGTGACCGCCCTCCATTGTGCTGGACACAGGAATCAGCAGGCGGCACTGTCCTGTGCTGCCTTCTAACTCATTTCCCATGCTTCTACTTTAAACTTCAAACAGACCAAGAAACAAAAGGAGGGAGAAAAAGATGGGCAATGAATATGAAGGTGGAAAAAGCAGAGAAGAAAAAAGAAAAAAAAATGGGAGGAAGGAGGAAGAGGACCATGTCACTTATTGTATTCCCATTGGAATAAAGGAGGGAGAGCAATGACTTCCAATGTAAATAAGGCATTCGTTTATCTCAACACACATGGATTAGGCCCCCAGGATGGCCTAGGCCCTGTGTTGTGATAAGAAAGAAAAGCATGTTTCTATCCCAGTAAACACAACCAGACCAAGTATTCTAGAATGTACTTTTTGCTATTCCTCTGCTCAAAACTTCATGAGCTTGCTCCATGACCTTGACTCATGATTTTCCAGACCCTAGAATCACTGTTTCCTCCACATTGTTCCACCAAGTCGTAATTGTTCTTCACTGCTCATCTGCTCCCTGAAGTCACCTTTAACCTTTCCTTCCAGGCTGTGTGCGTATTTCTCCTTTGAACTCTTATTTTATTTATAGTGAGTACTATGCTTACACGTTAGAATGAAATTATTCTCTATTTGTGTATGTTTTCTATTCAGAGTGTAAAGTGGATCTCGTGGATTCTTCACATGAACACAGAAGTTGACATGCAGAGAATATTAATTGATAATTGCATTCTTATTGTAGTTGATGTCGTTCATCAAAATAATGCTCTCGGACACCAATCTAAGGGGTCGTGCAGGGCTGCCTCTACAAGGGAGAATAGCAGCAGCTGAATTGAGCATATAGCTTTTATTTAGTTTTTTTTTTTATCAGCAAAGCAAAGACAGATGTATCAAAGCATGGGGAAGGAATACAAAGAGATGGCAATTATTTTGAAGCTGGAAAGTGGACTGTACCCTCCCCTATGCCTGGGCACACAGGGAGGGAGTTATGGGATAAGGTGGAATAGGATGTTCGTGCTAGCAATCACTCAAGGCAGGAAGGGGAGTCGAGGGTTACTTTCCTTCACAGCTCCTTATCTATCCCCTGTTCCAGGAGATGATGGGATGCTGTTCCTACCTGGCGTTTAACAGCCCAAGAACAGGAATGCTGCTAATGTTTCAGTTGCTCCCACAATCACTCCTTAGGGCTTACAGTACACTTGTGGGAATAACCCCACAGTTGACCATATGATTACAGGGATTATGTGATAATCAGGGATCAATATATTAATACTGACTGATAAACACATCATATGGTCCTTTAATAACTAAGAAGTAATATAAAGCAGGTGATGATTGCTTGATTATACCAAGTATTTATAGAAATGTGTTGACATCATTTATTCACTCAACTATTTAATAAATATTTATTAAAGATTCATTGACTAAGAAGATAATCTCCTTGCTTTCTGGTTGTTTTGCCTGTAACTGAAAAGGAGAAGTAAAATTCCAAATGAACTAGAAAAAGATCAACAAAATAAGCTAATGAATACTTGGCTAAAGCCACCCTAGCCTATTGTCTCCTTCTGCACAAAAACACGTGTTAGGTATATATTTACTTAGGCAAATTTCAAGAAGAATTTTAAACACTTTAGGGGAGGGGAGCCAGAGCGGCTAAGGTACCTTATTCTTTTGTAGATTTTGATATGGAAAAAGTTCCTAGAGGTACTGATATTGCAAAACTAACAGTAGTCATCATCAGACTCATCGATATTGACCAAGCATTTATTTAGCACCTCTATCAACAGTGGACTAGGTAATAAGTATAGAGTAAAATTATTAATAAAATATAGACTCTGCTCAGGAGAAGCTTAAATGCCTCAATGGAGAGAGATAAGAATGTCACACATAAGTTTGCTGGCAGTATCTGGAGGAGTTTGAAGGTATTGTGCATCCCCCAAGAGAAGGCAGTCTTCACCAGCAACTCCTCTCAAACACACCCTGGTCAGGGCAACATAGAAATGTGTCTCAGTTTTCCCATTCAATCACCAGGCAGCTCACACAGATCCCATTTCATTCCAATGCTTGTTATGAGCCCCTTCAACATCTAGTCTGTCAGGCTCTTCTCTTCTTTTGCACTCTAGGGTCTTTTTACCCACCTATGTTCCTTCTGCAGGATTCCTAACACTGGGCTTTACCCTGGGCTCCAGCCAGCCTGAACAGCCACTGGCCTGGCCCACACTTGCCTACATCTTTCACATGCAGCCCACAAGACAGAAAAATCCCTTCTCTTGCTAATAATGACACAGTCTCTGTAATCTGTGAGCGAGGTAGAAAGGGGAGGACCAAGGAGAAGAAACACCCTGTCCTATAGCATATCCACAGCCAAATATAATTCAGAGAAGAAATGATATTGAAAAAAGTATTTGATAAGAATAACGTTGACTCTGAGAAATAAAAATTCAACATAATGGCGACTAAAGCCAGGATAAAGGCCTATTTTCCATTTTATATAAAATTCCACAGCTAAGTGTCCAGTCCTGGGTCTACTCTGTGGAATTCTCAGAGACCCAGCTCCTTCCAGCTCACTCCTCTGTCATCTTGAGGATGTGGCCACTGTCTTCATGGTCCAAGATGGCAGCTAGATCTCCTGCCATAACATCCTCATTCTAGATAGCAGGATAGAGGTTGAGGCAAAAAGAAGAAACAAGGGATACAGGTCAGTTACTGTTGTTTTTTAAAAAAATTTTTTTTTTTTTTTACAAACGATAGTATTTTATTATAGAAAGTTGGTGAACAAGTATAACTTTAAAAGTACTTACAGGGGCACCTGGGTGGCCCACTCAGTTAAGTGTCCCAATCTTGATTTCGGCTCAGGTCATGATCTCAGGGCCATGAGATCTAGCCCTTCATTGGGCGTCACACTGGGCATGGAGCCTGCTTTAGAGTATCTCTCCTCCTCTCCCTCTCCCCCTCCTTACTTCCCCCACCCCTGCTCTATCTTGAAAAAAAAATTAAAAAGTACATACAAAGTAAAGACACAAAACCTAGAAGCATTTTGCCTTTGCAAGAGAATATAATGTCTCCTGCAGAGCTGATCCCCCCCCCAAAGCATGAATGTGGCTCCATCTCTCATGAAGACATCAGGTTTGCTTTCTGAACTCACTATATCCATTTTGCCAATTTCAAAATGATGGCAAGAAGTGGCATTGAATAAATTACTAAAACTCCTTGATTCTTAATTTTCTATTGACACTCAATAAAAAAGATTCCATGTCACACTTTATGACAGACTTTGAATTAAAGCCTGATTGTTTTTACTTACAGAAGGGCCCAGTGGAACACTATTTGCAAATATATCCATTTTTCCTGGGCTTATGCCACAGTATTTTCATAGACCTGTATACCTTAGATATCACACTGTCCTCTTGGAATTTAGTTTAAAATAATATTGGCTGTTGCATAATGTGCAGTAAATCCAGCTACTTTCTAGCTTCCTAACTCTTTTTACTGTCATTCTTTCAATACCTTTCCTCCACTTTGGAGAAACCATTAAGTTACCTTACATGACACATTTTAATACTGCCTCTTTGTCTACTCTGCAAATCCTCAAGGTCAATGCAGACACAAACTCAGATTCTACACTTCAAATTCAGGTTCATGTTGGCTTGCTGAAATGCCTTGGAGTAAGATATCCTGGGTAAAACCATTTTCTTATGAAAATGTTCCTGTATAAACAGCCTGGCTTATTTAGGCACCTAGAAAAAAAACACCAAACCCAAGTTCTAACTTTTTTATTAGAAATACTTCTTGCCTAGCTGGCCAGTTACTACATGCCAGTTGCTTCTTGAGGAAGATTCCCAGAAGTTACCACAGGACAGTCCTACTGCATCTCATGGGTGAGGACTTGATTACCTGGCTACTGCAAGTCAAAACAAGTCTGGAAATGGAGTCTTTTCTGAATGGTATGAGCCCAGCTAAAAACTGAGAGTCTTCCTGTGGAAAAAGAAGGGAATGGACATTGTAGGAGAACTAGCTTCCCAGCCACAAATAGCAAACAAGATACTTTAGAAGTAAAGAGTAGAAAAAGATCAATTTAAAATTAGGAGAACTGAAGATCGTTTCATGAAAAAAAGTTGGGTCTTGAAAGTTATACTATTTGGACTGGCAGAAATTGGACATAACAGTGGAATGAATAGAATGAACAAATGCACAGTAGTGGATACATGTACATCCATCCATTCTCTCATTTCCTTTAGTCATTTAAATTTAAAATATTTTTTATTCTATAACTTTTCAGTTACACATAAATATAGAAAGAATAATATAATGAACTTTCAGGGCTTGTCAACCATTATGAATAATTTGGAAATGATTGATAAGCATTTATGAAGTAGGCTTTCAACTAAAAACACAGAAACGATTAAAATGCAGTGGTTCCAAAAAGCTTAAGCATAGTGGGTATGTCTGAAGGAGTAATTCATTAAGGAAATGAATGAACATTGGGTGAAGTTGGGTGGTAATATAGCAGCTGATATAACCAGGATACATATGTGTTAGTTCTTTACTATGTTCCAGTCATTGGTTGGAGGAACTTGGATAAAAAGCTCAGTGCTAGCCCTGTGGATATTTACTGTCCTGCAGAAGGGCTCACAGGCCAATGGAAATAAATAGCCGCAAATCGTGGAAGGTCTGAACTATCATGGCATGGAACATGAACAGGCGATATTCAGGCGATAGGGAATTACCAGAAGTAGTTGACCAGGAAAATGACCGAATATTAAATTCAAGTTTCAGAAAGATAATCGGTGCCCGCACCGGAGATAGATTGCAAAGAGGAAAACAGAAATAAGAAAATAGTTAACAATTAAAAGTGAATTTCAAAGCAACCTGAGTAAAAGGAAGAGAATAAAATTAACATATTTTGATGTCTACATTGTCCCACGCATAAGTGGTTGGGCCTTTACATATATTATGCCTTACATTAATCTTCATGACACCCCTAGAGGAAGGTGTTATCCCCTTGATTTTTAGATGAGGAAGTAGAGGCCCAGAGAATCACTTTTCCTGGCTCTATTCCTAGGTCCCAGTGGAATCGGAATTTGAATCTGTTTTGCTGGACTCCGTGTTTCCAACTGCACCACGTGCCTCCATGTCCTGAACTACAAGAGGTAGCAGAAGGAATGGGAAAGTGAACATAGACGTGAGGCTGCCCCTGAAGAACAGACGGGGTGAGTGGTGAAGTGGCGTGGCTGGGGGAAAGGGAGAGATCAGGGGTATCAAAGACCACTGAAGCCTCAAGCCTGAGCATAGGGACAATGGTAATGTGTTTATCTAAGATACACGAGACAGAATATAGAGTTCAGGGAACAGATGATGCATTTGAATTTGGAGGGGTTGAATTGGAATTGATGTCTTGCAAGCAGTTGGAAACTCGGGTCTGAAACTGAAGGAAACACCAAGTCCCTATACATACATGAAGAAACTTCTGGTGTGGTGTGACAGAAGAAGTACAGAGCATGTGAGGTCTCCCAAGAGAGAGCGACAGGGTAAGAGAAAACAAGCACCTGAGTTGACCTTGGTTACTGCCCTTGTCTCCGGGATACAAGGAGGAACCTGGACAAGGTCTGGAAAAGGGCTGTCAGAAAACAGGGGAAATGGGAACATGGCTTGTCCCAGAAATTGTGGAAGCGGACAGCCCCAAGATTCACTGTTGGGTGGGTGAACATTGTCTCACAACTGGAGGGTCATCAGTGACCTCTTGAGGAGCAGCGACCTCTGCAGAGATGGGGGTGGGGGAAGGAGCAGGCTAGGAGAGAACAGAGCTGGGCTGGCAGAGGGAAAAATGCCACACTCCATGGAGAACTTACCATCGAGAAGAAAGAAGAGCTGTGACTGAAGCAGAATATGAGAAGCCCGGCTGGAGGAAAGCTTTTCTTTTTAGAATGAATGGTGGTATCCATCTGCTTGTAAGCAGAGTGAAAGGTGCTGTGGAGAAGACAAACTAGTGTTTCCTGGGACAAGAGGAAAGAACAGGAGGCCAGAGGGAAAGGCGAGAGAGAAAATGTGAAGACTCATGCATTTTTTTATGTACTTGGGCAGGTTTTCAGGAATTTGAGAGGTAAGGTGGTGGACAGGATAGAGTAAGAGTGCACTTATGGCTGGAGGCGAGTGGGAAAGATGATGCATAAAGGGCCAGCAGGGGAGAGGGGAACAGTGCTGGGCCCAGGCAAGGGCAGGCACAGGAGCACCTCATGTGGAGCCCAGCTTTGTGGGCAGTGTGGCAGCTGAAGAATGCAGGGCTCAGTGGGTCCGGGTGATGGTAAGAGCTTAGACGCAGGGGCGCCTGGGTGGCTCAGTCAGTTAAGCGGCCGACTCTTGATTTTGGCTCAGGTTGTGATCTTGTGGAGGTGAGATTGAGCCCCACATCTGGCTCGGTGCTCAGCGGGGAGTCTGCTTGAGGATTCTCTCTCCTATCCCTCTGCCCTCCACCCACTCTCTCTTTCTCTCTCAAATAAATAAATAAATCTTAAAAAAAAAAAATAGAAGAGCTTAGCTGCAAAGAAAATCTGTGACCTTAGAGACCTCAGAACAACCAATGGACCCAGGCAAGGGAGGACATTTTCCTGAGGGCAGAAACCGTGTCTGATGCCTTGTCACATCTCTCAACTCCTGGCACGTAGTAGCTTCTCCATAAATATTTCATCATAAATGAGCAAGCCAAGTATAAGATATAAGGTCTCAAGAAAGTGCCTCATGGATTATGCAGACAGATGTAGGGGAAGAGAGGTCACTTGAGGCTGAGGCAGTCCGGGCAGTTGAGGGAATCCTACTCAGAAACTCCTCTTGGTTTCTTTCCCTCCCTAGTGTCTCGTTCTTCTGTACTCTTTTGGCATGCGACTTTATCCGAGTTAACCCCTCCTCTCTGCATCTAGCACCGTGTCTTGTGTCTTGCACAGAGTAGACATTCAATGCACGTTTATAGGATTGGATGCAAACCAAGCTGTGATTGGTATTTTCTGGTGGTTATTTATCTTTGGGGAGCACAAAGCCTGCCCAGTATAGGAATTGCTGCTTCTGCTCCCTGTCACCGTCCCTTGGCCTCATGATGCAATCTGTCTTGCTCCTTTTACAGCTACCTGTAAAGGGATTACCTTTTGGTTTCCATTCCCTCATCCTCAGCCAGCCTTGAAACAAGCTGCCCTGAACATTCTGGCACTGGTGCAGCCCCGCCTGGATCCTGCATGGCACCTCCCACCCTGCTTCCTCACAGAGAGAGACTTTGCCCTCTCAGGACGCCTCCCTGGCATGCTCAGTACTGCCTTACTCCATCTTGACTACCTTCCACCAGGATTGGGTCTCTGCTCAGTCTTGGGTAAACACTTCTCCCTGTTCAACCCAACCCTAGGCCATCCCTGGGTGACCCATACGCACAGTTAACCCACTTCAGCAAGCAGAAGCTAGACTAGAACTATTAATAATCCTCAGACCTTTTAAAACTATTTTCTGGAATTCACAGACTCCTCTTCCACCATGGAGGCCCTTTTAAGAGGTAGGGGCATGAGATAGTCTAGGTGAAGCTACTAGTACTATGACAGTCATATGGAGGAAGCCAGAATGGAAGCCCTGGCTATGTTACATATATTTCAAACTTTGTCAGTAAATCTTTATCCCTGAGGGCTAAGTAGGGTCATTACTTCCTTTCTTTCTTAAGTAGAAATCCTTGCTATTACAATTGAGAAAAATTAGCACAGAAAATATAGAGTCAATCACCAGCCTGGCCCAAAAAGCTGGACCCACCACTCCTGTCTAGAACTGAAGGCAACCTATTGGATTTCTAATATCAGATTCTACCTTATCTTATTAAATATTGCAATGGTGGTGGGGCCTTATTCACAGCATTGGGCCGAATCTATTTAAATGAGTCTTGCTGCTCACCACCAAAAGTCCTTTGTCTTGTGCTAAAAGTTTGACTCATTAAAAGTCATCTGAGACAAAATTAAGTCCTTTGAGTGTACAGGCAACTTGTAATTTTCCCCTCTGGTGACTTTTAATCACTGTTCTGTTATAGATCAGCAATACTGTTGAGCAACAGAGTTGAGTTGGGTTCTTCTAGTGCAGTGGAAGAATCATGGAGCTAGACAGAATTGACCCCAAATCCACCACTTTCAGACTGTGTAAAAGTTACATTCCCCACCTACACCACTGGAAAGCAGGGGTAAGGACATTGCACCCCCATATGGAGATTTTGTGAGGGTTAAATGAGTTCATTTCTTTAAAAATGGCCCAGGGAAGCACCTGGCACATATTAGGTGTATAACAAGGGGCTTCCCTTCCCATGTCCCTCCCTTAATTCCTACCTTGTTTTCCTGAGGGTACTTTTTTAAGGGCAGATAGAACATATTATGGAAGTGCTTCTGTACCCATTCATATATAGTACAGAAGTCATTTGAAATGTATAGAATCAGGAATTCACTTTTGTGACATTTTCTTACTTATGCCACCTAAAAATTTTAATGAAGCTATTTTATTTTTGTATGAACTATGTTTTTAAAGGGCTTCCTAGCTGAGGCAGCTCTTTGGGTATGTGTAAAATAATACATACAACCTGGTGAGGCAGTTCAAGCTCAGGTTATTTGTCACCATTTTATAGATGGACAAACTAACGTTCAGGGAGGTGAACTCAGGGTCATGTAACAGATAAGTGTGGGAAAGTGGAACCCAGGTCTCTCAATACCTAGCCCCCATGACTTTTTCTCCCCAGCTGCACTGAGGTACTGGTCTTCCAAAGCCCAGGTGAGAAGCCACCTTTGTTAGATGAATTCCTGACTTGCTACGGAGTAAGAGAAGAATGATGTCCCTGAGGAAGAGGGAGGGTGGAAATGTCAGTTGTCCCAAACATCTAAGGATTTCCTCAATTACGCTGCTGTGAGAAAACCCACCTTCCCATGACCCTCCCCCAAGAGCCTCGTACAATTTCTGTATCACTGGAGAGAGTGAACACTTTGCCTTGGAAAGGACCGAGAAAAAGTGGGAGGGGATTCAATAAATAAGAGATAAGAAACAGGGCAAGAGTTGTTCTTGAGGAGGCTTTCACGGTTTCATCGAGACAGATGGCAGCTGTCTATAAAATATGCTTGCAAGTCCTACTTCCTTCTTCATTTTGGTTTGTTGTGACAACTGGAGTTAAGTTTTAGGCAAATAAATATATAGGAGCATATTTTCACTCCAAGTATTGGAATAACTAAAGCAACAGGATGCCTCACAAATTCCTCCATTCAATTTGGGCAGGAAAACTTCTTTCTGTGAGGCAGGTTTTAGTTGTTTTGTGTTTTTTAATGGGGGGCAGAGGGAGAACGTTAAGATCCATCTCTCTAGTAGTAAGCACTCCCGGTATAAGGTAACCAATCAGAGTTAGCCTGGAGCAGTCTCCCACTCAGGGGAATTATCTTCTTCCATTTGGTATTCCACACCTGCCTTTTGCACCGTGCAACTGATGCCGGTTCTTGGCTGATCAAACCTCCAGCCTGTTGGGCTGTGATGTTCCTATAAGGACTGACTCCCACCTCAGTCTACCTACCGCAAGAACCAGCCCCCTCATGACATCCCTGTCCTGAGCTCCGTTCCCTCAGTGTCCTCTAAGCTGAGGGCTGGGACTCCCACTAGAAATTCCAATCCCTTTTGAAACACATATTTTATTTTCACAAAGGCCCCAATGCAAAATCTGGGGACCACGTTTCAGGGGAGCCAGGTCTTTCAGGATTTCAGTCATGCCACCCCTATAGAGACAAATGATTGCTGGTAAACAGTGGAGAGAACCGCACCGAAATGATCTCCTGACAGAGAGATCCCCTCACTTTACCAGATATCAAAAGAGAGCATCTTGCCATATGACTCAGATGAGAATCTCCAGGAAAAACAAATACTGTACAACATGAATTACTGAAATGCAGCGAAGCAGGAACCGAGTTGCAAAGGCCTGAATAGAAATGAAGCTCGGGATTAAGAGCGGGGGGGAACAAAGATCTGTAAGGACAAGTGATAAAGGGCGCCTGGGTGGCTCAGTGGGGTAAAGCCTCTGCCTTCCACTCAGGTCATGATCTCAGGGTCCTGGGATCAAGTCCCACGTTGGGCTCTCTGCTCAGCAGGGAGCCTGCTTCCTCTTCTCTCTCTGCCTGCCTCTCTGCCTACTTGTGATCTCTCTCTCTCTGTCACAAAAATAAATGAAATCTTAAAAAAAAAAAGGACAAGTTATAAAGGAGGCTATATGGAAATGTGTGCAGAAATACGCTTCATGGAAGTAAACTTTGGACAATGAATGTCAGGGGAAATTAGGAGCAAGAAGGAAATAACACGAGATGCTTCCAAATGGCTACTCTAAGGTGTGATGAGTATAATTTGACTTGATTAGACTCTCTAGAGTTTCTGATTTACATAATGCAGAGATAGACACTCAGTGTCGATCTATTTAATGTTTGCCTCTGAAAAACCCTATGCTTTCTTGTCTTATTTTAAATTCAGATGTGGTGGGTTCTTGCATTTTTGTCGTGTCAGTTTGTTTCCTTTTTTTTTTTAAGATTTTATTTATTTATTTGACAGAGAGAGAGAGAGAAATCACAAGTAGGCAGAGAGGCAGGCAGAGGAGGAAGCAGGCTCCCTGCTGAGCAGGGATCCTGATGCAGGGCTCCATCCCAGGACCCTGAGATCATGCCCTGAGCAGAAGGCAGAGGCTTTGTAACCCACTGAGCCACCCAGATGCTCCCAGTTTATTTCTTTATGGCTTCTTTATGTGAGATGTTAAAAACAGACACGATGACCATCTCCCAAGAAATAAAATCAATCACCTTCAGGACTGAAAGGTGAAGGACATTGGCTGAATTAGTAATTCTCCTCTTGAGCCTGAAGAAGTTTTAAAGCGATTTTTTTTCTCTCTCGTGCCTTTTTCATGATTCTTCATTTGATTGATTTGTGCAGACATTAAAAGTTCCTTATTTCTGTACTCCTAATGATTGAGATGACATTGTTTCCCTGGTTTATACAATTTTAGTGGATCGGGGGGAACATAATGTATGTATGGGAAAAACTAAATTTTGCAAAAGGTTTACATAAAGTCAAACATCTATGATGGTTTCTCACATGTGCTAATTGGGCTTATGTATCTATCATGGTGGCTTTGGGGCCTGCCAGTCTGAGGCCAAATGCCACTGAGTAGTTGTGTGACCTTAAACAAGTTACTCGATAAATTTAGGCATCAGTATTTTATCCGTAACATGGAGATAAAGAATAATGCCTACCTCTTAGAGTTGCTGTGAGGATGGAGGTGATATACATGTAAAGCACTTATTAGGACAATGTTTTTATTATTATGCAATGAGTTATATAGTCTTAGGGGAGCCACAGAAGGTTAGAGGTTATGCTCATTTGAATACTTAGAAGAAATATGTGATTTGATATATACTTGAGTGATTTTTATTATGGTATTTAAAAAGTCTGTTTCTTCTCAGGTTGCAACATGTCCAAAAAACAAAATACTAAACAACATGGTTGGGATAGAGACCTTATTTGGCTTAGTTGGTAGCTAGAAATAACATCTATTTAGCACCAAGTTCTAATAAAGAGCAAGGTTAAAGAAGCAAAATGTTTGTCTTTCCTTTATAACTTAACTTCTGCTTAAAGTTTTGGCCTGGCAGTAGGCATTTGTCATTTGGTGGCTGCCCAATGGCCAAACTCCTTTCTTTTGTCCACAGAAAACCCCACTATGTGAATCTTGGTGGAGAAAGCCTGAAGGAGACTGTGCCTTATTTGTCTCTGTTTTGTGCCATGTTTAGAATCCCAGGTACACGGTATACATTGGTTAAACTGAAAATGTAAACAGGAAGAAGAAAATTTTCACAACCAGGAAAGGCTCCACTATGAGTCATGGGTTGTTCTCTGTTCATAAGTAGCTCCACTGTGATTAACTGAATATCTTTAGGCAAGTCACACAACTTGCTCAGTTACTAGTTAGTTAGTAGTTTCTGCCTCATATATATGAAATGTAAACAAACCCATTGACCCAACTGGAAGGATGTAAGGACTAATGAATGAATGAAAATTAACTGGGGGTAGCTGTATAAAAACATATGTCTATCATATGCCAAAAGATACATTTAGTTCACAAATACATATCCTATTATAAGTGGTTTTTGTTTTTTAAGATTTTATTTATTTGATAGAGAGATAGAGAGAGCCAGACAGCACAAGCAGGGGGAGTGGCAGGCAGAGAGAGAGAGGGAGAAGCAGGCTCCCCACAGAGCAGAGAGCCCGATGCAGGGCTGGATCCCAGGACCCTGAGACCATGACCTGAGCTGAAGGCAGACACTTAACAGACTGAGCCACCCAAGAGCCTCTATAAGTGTTTTTAGATTGGTTTAGTTGAACTCCTAGAACTTTCTATGCTATCTATTATTATAAACTTGAATTTATTCTTCATGCAATTATGAAAGTAAAATAAAAGTTTTATCATGTGTCCAAATTCCATAATTCCAGTTTCTGGACATTTAGGAAATTTTCCTTCTTCAATCTTCCCTTGTGCTTAATTAGGAATTTATTTCATAGTTATCACCTTTTTAAGCTTTAATTAAATTGTGTATTTCCTACTTTAGTATTCCTTATTCTTTGTTCTCCTTTACGGGGCTTCTGTAAACTCAGCTTCCTCTTTTTTTTTTTCTTCAACAGAAGCATTGTTTACCCTCCCCTTGAGAAATGTGAATTAAAAACTTCCCATCATTTCTGTAATTACTATTTCAGTCCCCTCCAAATATTTCAATCCAGTTCTCCTAAAATATGTGATCCAAGGCTGAATAAGCCAGCTTTTAACACACATTTGCATACAAACACCACAATCAGAACACAAACATCCCTACCTAGACACCTCTCTGCTTCCTGCTTTCCCACCTTCATCAATTTTTGAGATTTTTGTGAAGAGTATAAGTCACTAAATCCAACAGACCAATCCGTAACATGTGTATGGCCATGGTGATTTATGATGCTAAGTTTAAAGCCAAGCCAACTTGATGCTAAGTTTGAAAGAAATATCACTGCTATTCATTGATCTCTCTGCCATTTTATGGCTTTTCCTAATAAAACAAGACAGGAAAACATTTAATTACAAGTGCACTAAATTTGGAAGACATAAAAGTCTTTAGCAATCTTTGAAAATTAAATAGTGCATATGTGGGAGAGATACAGATGCACTTTGCTTCATGAACTATTGCTGCCATGTTCCTGAGACTTCGAACATGAAAAGAATTTTTTAAAGTGAAGTTTAATTCTTTGAAAAATCTGTCTTGAATCTTTTTATAAAATAGAGGAGGACTTTGATTTCAGCCTGGATGGGAGGGCAAGACTTAAACAGTTAGAAGCAGAGGAGTCAGGTGTTTCATATAGGAAGAACATCATAACCAAAGCTGCAGACCGGGAATGGGCGTAATGTTTTCCAGCAGGGATGAGGAGATGAATCTGGCTGGTACATAGAGGGAAGAAGAGGGAAACCCAGCTGGAGATTGGTGGAGGCAAATACTCTGGGACAGGGCTGGAGAAACTGCTCACTGTCCTGCAACTTTTTCCCCAGAGGACAATAGCTGTGTGGCACAATTCACCCCCTGCGTAGATCCTCCTTTGTTCTTACTTAAGGCCACGTTCATCCATTTGTGCAACAAATATTTATTAAGCTTTCTTCTGCAGTATGATCCACAGTGTTAGATGTTATTGAAGCAACAATAATAAACTAGCCATGTATCGGGCAATCAAGTGTCAAATAATCTGGAAAGGGCCATAGGATTTGCAAATAAATAATCATAATATGGGGCATTATGTGAGATACAAACAAATTGCTTTGACATTCAATATGAAAGGAAAAATGACATGCAGTTGATGAGCTTAGCGAAGACTCTCGCAGATGCAGCACTTGCTCAGAACTTGGCAGAATAAGCAGAACTGAGGGCGCAGAACATTCGAGAAAGGAATGTTTGAGCCAAGGTGGGAGGAGGGGGTGTATCTAGTTAACACTTGGGACCAGAGGATAGATGAAAGAAATGGTGGGGATATAAGGGAGTGAAAGATGGTTACTTGATGGTGATAGCGTCAGCTCTGGGGAAGACTTTTCCCCTTACCCCTACCCCTACCCCTAACCCCAAATTGCTCTCGTTCGGTCATTACAAGTTAATTCAGTTCGTAACAGTCAATTACTTAAGCTGATTTCTGATTCTGTGCAGAGGCCTGGGCGTCCTTCTTACCATTTTCCGCCTTGCCACTCCTCTCTTTGTACCTTTCCTTTAGCCCTTCCTCTCCAGCTAAAAGAGAAAGTCTCAGCAGCATGTGTTATGTGTTGAGGGGGAGGATGGAATGGGGGTGGGATGTGCTGGCTAAAGGTGAAGGATCGTTGGG
Organism: Ailurus styani; assembly: GCA_002007465.1. Lineage (NCBI taxonomy): Eukaryota > Metazoa > Chordata > Mammalia > Carnivora > Ailuridae > Ailurus > Ailurus styani. The sequence goes on along the minus strand of LNAC01000302.1, from coordinate 847,147 downwards.
AATAGCACATGTTTCAACAATGAAACTTGTGAGAATCCCTGTTACAGCTGTACATTTTCTTCCTTTCGGTACCCTCTGAGGCAAGTGCTGTATTCTTCTGCACTCAGAAGTTAATACAAATTGGGCCCATCCCTGAGTTTAAAGTAGTCTCTTTCCTCACAGAAGTTTGTGGAAGGTACATCATAACTAACCCATTCAAGGGGTGCTCCGTAGGTTAGCTAATTAATTGATAACTATGTAGGACTCTAAACTTGCTGAGCTTGTATTTAATACATTCCAGAGATTATTACTTAATAACAAGACCCCTTAGTAAAAACACCGAACCTTGACTTCTAACAAGAAAATGATCTACAAAGCCATACCCTTTCAACCTGACTTTCTTTTCTTCTCTCTCTCTGTTTTTTTTAAAGATTTTATTTATTTATTTATTTATTTATTTATTTATTTATTTATTTATTTGAGACAGAGAGTGAGCAAGAGAGAGCATGAGTGGAGTGGAGGGGCAGAGGGAGAGGGAGAAGCAGACTCGCTGCTGAGCAGGGAACCCTATGTGGGGCTCCATCCCAGGACCCCAAGATCATGACCTGAGCCAAAGGCAGACGCTTAACCGCCTGAGTCTCCCAGGTGCCCCTTTCCTTGACTTTTCTAACATTGGAAGAAATTTGTCTAACATTACTAAGCCATGTAGAGGAATAGGAAGGAGTGGGGGGAGGAGAGGGAAAAACCTTTTCTGTTGCCAAGAAAAGCCACTTAGTGAAGAGCTTTCATAAGGAAGAACATGAGGAGAAGCAAAAGAAGGGAAGGAGCACACACATCATCAGGATCATTACGTAGGACTAACACCCCCAAACCAAGGAGGAACAAAGAATGGTTTTCGAAGTCTTTTGGAAAAGGAGAAAGAGACCAGATGTACTTGGCAAACACATTCTTTAAGAATAGTTTATGGTTGTCCAGACATTCCATTCAAATTAGTGGCTATTCTGGAAAGAAATAAAGACAGTAGCTGCTGAAACAAGCAATCTGGAAGCACAAGAAAGTTAATATTCATAGAGGGAAAGTTTTCTAGGCTGGCCTCAGAATTGTTACTGTGGATTGCTGAGGGCTTTCCTACAAGCTTGGGGGCAGAGCCTTTCTTAGGCCAGTTAATATCTCTCCTCCCTCCATAACTCCTAAATTTCTCCTAAAATTCTTATTCTTGTTACTATTATTTGTTTGGTTACAATGTACAATACATACTAATGAAAATTAGCACTACAAATCTTAAGGTGCTAATAATCAAATCCTTCTTAGTGTTTTCTCTAAATTGCCCAACTATGGTAGGTGGTGGGTACTCCAACAAGGGAATAATTTTCAGAAAAAGTCCATCTCCTAGGTGACACTGAGTGATCCTGAGAAGGTCTCCCAGATATAGCTCTGCCTACTGTGTAAGGCAACAATCCTAACTGCCCGGTCATGGAATGAATTGCCCCAAACATGATAAACAGCCCATCACTGAAGGATTCAAGCAGAGACACAACAATAACATTCCTAAGGGGGTTTCTGCTCCTGCAGCAGATCAGACACATTTGCCTCCTAGGTCCCTTGTTCTATAATCCTGACAGCACATAACCAACAAAAATAAGAAAGTCCATTTCTATTTAGGTGACTTTGTTCTCAAGATTAAGAATTATAACTACTGATTTAAAAGAATGCCAACAAACCTAACTGGAATGATTTGGAGATAGATACATTGCGAATAACTTCTTAGAAGAGTTTTTGTACTTCTACTATTTCCTTTTGCACTTCTGGCCCATCTTTTCTTGCTCATCATTTAGAAGGATTTATTACAAAACAAGCAGTGCATCACACTGTTGAAAAGTCCCTGTCCTTGCAGCTTCTTAGGGAAGTTGCCAGACATACCAAGTTTCTTACAAGCCATGAAGGTAAACTTACAAAAACTCATAGGCACACAATAACTTTTAAAAAAATATACAGAGAGGTATTCATTTATTGATTTATTTTCATTTGTCTTTCATTTATTTTAATTTATATTGTAAAGTAAAGATACACAGAAACACCTGTGTAGTCATCACCGAAGACACCCTATGCATGACGCTGTATGCTGCTCTCAGACGGCACTGGTTTCTCTTTCTATCAAAGCTAATCTTACCCTTTTTCTTTGTAGTTTTTATTGGCTATACTTTTATCCCTAAATGATATATTATTTAGATTGCCCGTTTATGGAATGGAATAAGTAGAATCATACTTTAATCTTTTGTTGCTTCTTTGCTTAACATTTTATTTTTGAGATTCATTCATGTTGATGTAATTGTATAGTATTTCTTATCTGATTATACCACAATTTAATTATCTAGTCCACCTTTGATGAACATTTGGATTCTTGCCCTTTGCAATTAGAATAATACTGCCATAAAGATTCTTGTATGTGTCTCTGAATACATTTGTGCAAGGATTTTTAGAGGGGTATATATACATAACAAAGAAATTCCCGAGTCTTTGTGTATGTGTATTTCAACTTTCTAGGTAATACCAACCTGTTTTAAAAGTTGTTTTGCATTTAAATTCCAACCAGAGAGAGAATCTTTTGTATCCACAACTTGGTATGTCTGGCAACTTCCCTAAGAAGCATGTCTGAGCTCTTGTTGGTCACTTTACACCCTTGTCAACACTTGGCATTGAGCAACTTTTAAAAAAAATTTGCCATTCTGTTGAGTGTGTGGTGTGTCTCATTTTAGTTTTAATTTACTTTTCCCTAATTACTAATGGAACTAAGTATCTTTTCATATGTTTATGTACAATTTGTGCATGTTGTGTGTGTGTGTGTGTGTGAAATTCCTCTTTGTTTCTTTTGCTCATTTTTCTACTGATTGCTAGACCTATTTATTGATTCATATGAGTTTTTCATATATTCTAGACCCTACTATTTAGTGGATTATTATGTTGCAAATATATTTAGATGTTATTTAGAATATAAATATATTTAGAATGATGCTTATTTTCATTTTGTTTTAAACTAGTTTCTCTTTTAAAGAAGTTCTAACTTTAAAGTAGTCAAATCCAAAGCGCCGGGTTAGCTCAGTTGGTTAGAATGTGGTGCTGATAAAGTAGTCAAATCTATCTATCTTTTTCTTTATAGTTAATGCTTTTTTCTTTATAGTTAGTGCTTTTTGTTTAAGAAATACTTCCCTACCTGGAATTTGTTAACATATTCTGCTATATTGCCTCCTAAAAGTTATCAAATATCATCGAATATAAGTTGCTATTGATTATAAGAAACATCATCACAATTTCAGAAATGGTAAAGTGAAAAAAGAAGTATATCCTCGAGATGATGACAGCAAGGCAAATTTGTTTTTCTTATATGTGCCTTTAATCCAACTAAGGCTGATTTGGGGATATGCCATCGAATGGAGTCCAAATTCTTTTCCATGTGGATAATCAACTGCCTCCTCACCTCCTCACCTTATTGCAAAGTCCACATTTCCCCCAGTGATCTGACTTGCCACATCTACCGTATAGCAAGTGACTGTATATACTGGGTCTGTTTCTGGGCTCTCTATTTTGTTTGATTGGTCTATTTGTCTATCCCTGTCCCAATACCACCCTTACTGATTACTATAGGTTTGCTATACAAGAGCATAAATCCTCCCTCTATGTTCTTCTTCAAGAAGAGAACTCTGTTGAGGTTTTGAATGGAAATGCATTGAATCTATAGGTCAGTTTGTGGAACATTAGTATTTTTATGAGATTAGATCATTCTATCCAGAAATACCGTATTTCTTTAAGTAGGTCTTCTTCATAGCTTTTCAGTGAAGTTTTATAATTCTCTTTATAAAAGTCTTGCGTATGTTTATTTAGGGTCTGAAAGTTAAACTGACAAAGATAGATTAACAGGAGAAAAGCATATAAATGTATTTAAGTTTTGCATGACATGGGAGTCTTCATAAAGAAATAAAGACCTGAAGAAACAAGTTAGACTTGTATATTTTTATGCTAGGTTCAATGAAGAGTGGGCAGTCATGTAGCAATAGGAGAGGTTAAGGAGTATGTGGTAATTATAGTAAACACTATCATCTTTTTAAAAATTCATTTCTTTTTATTATTAAATGACGTCATATATTGACTTTTGTACCCTCAACATTGTTAAACTCTTGTGTTCATCTCAGTAGTTTACATACATATTCTTTTAAATTTCTTACACATACTATCATGTCATTGTGATTTCTTCCTTTCTAGTCTATAGGTATTTTATCTCTTTTTCTTGTCTTACTCCACTATTTATATCTTACTAGAGGTGGCAGCATACTTTTCTTGTTCACCATTTTATTTTTATTTATTTTTTATTTTTGAGAAAGAGAGAAAGAGACTGTGTGTGTGCGGGTGGGGGGAGGGGCAGAGGGAGAAGGAGAGAGAGAATCTTAAGTAGGTTCCACACTTAGCATGGAGCCCCTCATGGGGCTCGATCTCACAACCCTAAGATCGTGATCAAGAGTTGGATGCTTAACCGACTTAACATCCATGTGCTCCTTTTCTTCCCCATTTTATTTTATTTTTTAAAAACAGTTCTATTTATTTATTTGACACAGAGAGAGAGCATAAGCAGGGGGTACAGGAGGCAGAAGGAGAAGCAGGCTCCCAGTTGAGCAGGGAGCCCCACGTGGAACTTGATCCCAGGACCCTGGAATCATGACCTGAGCAAAAGGCAGATGCTTAACCAACTGAGCAACCCAGGCGCCTCTTGTTCCCCATTTTTTTTTTTTTTAAAGATTTTATTTATTTATTTGACACAGAGAGAGAGAGATTACAAGTAGGCAGAGAGGCAGGGAGAGGAGGAAGGAGGCTCCCTGCTGAGCAGAGAGCCCGATGCGGGCCTCGATCCCAGGACGCTGAGATCATGACCTGAGCCGAAAGCAGAGGCTTTAACCCACTGAGCCACCCAGGCGCCCTTGTTCCCCATTTTAAAAGAAATGGTTATTTATGTTTATTGTGGATTCTTGTAAATTCCTTTTATCAAGGAAAATTCCTAGCTCATTATGAGTTCTTCTAGGTGGATATTGAATTTTATCAAAGGCTTTTCTGCATCTATTGAGATCATGATATGATTTTTCTCTCTTAACCTTTAATATGGTGAGTTATATTAATTGATTTTCTCATCTGAAACTAACCTTAAATTACTGGGTGAACCAATTTGATGATGATGTATTGTTTTGCTGAACATAAATTGCTGAAATTTTGCTTAAGACTTTTATGTCTATATTTATGAGCGAGATTTGCCTGAAATTTCTGTTTTTCACATTCTCCAAGTCAGATTTTGGTATAAGGTTATGCCAGCCTCATAAAATGAGGAGGAATAATCTCTCTTTTTCTATACTCTAGAATAGCTTGTGTGAGATTAATATTACTTATTTCCTGAATGTTTGGTAGAAGTCATAGGTACAATTGTTTCAGCCTAGATTTTTCTCTGCAGAAAATATTTAACAATAGTTTCAAGCTCTTTAATGGTTCTGAGTCTAGTCTTCTTTTCTATTTCTATTTCTTGGAATTCTTCCTTTCATCTAAATTTTCTAATTTAATTCACAGAAAAGTGTTCATAGAGTTTTTTTTAAATCTGTAATGTCTGCATTATGTGTGATTATAACTTTTTCTTTATTCCTCACATTATTTGTTGTATCGTCTCTTTTTTCCTTGATCATTTTTACCAGAGGTTTGTAAAATTTTTTAGTCTTTCACAAATCCAATGTTTGGCTTATTTGGTCCTTTTTACTGTTTCTTTGTTTTCAATTTTATTATTTTCTTACTGTTTTATTATTTCCTTTCTTCTATTTTATTTGACTTTATCTTGCTGTTCCTCTTCTAACTTTCTCACTCTTCATATTTCAAACTATTTTCTCTTCTCTCTCTCTCTCTCTTTTTTTTTTTTTAATAAAGGCTCCATGTCCAGCATGGAGCTCAATGCAGGGTTTGAACTCAGGACCCTGAGATCAAGACCTGAGCTGACATCAACAGTCAGCTGCTTAACCAACTGAGCTACCCAAACACCCCAAACTATTTTTCCTCTAATATAAGCTTTTAGGTCTATAAATTTCCTTTTAACTACTTCTTTAGTTTTCTCTTTCAACTTTCTATGCATAATATCAAATATTTAATACATAGCATTTATAGTGTCAGATTTTCAAAATGATCTGTTCTTTGACCCATGTTCCAAACAGATGGGTATTTCTAGTTATCTTTTTATTTTTTTAAAAGATTTTATTTATTTATTTATTTATTTGAGAAAGAGAGTGCATGTGTGAGAGAAGGGGGCGGAGCAGAGAGGGAGGTATAAGGACAAAAAGACTCTGAGCACAGAGCCTGACCTGGGGCTGGATCTCAGCACCCTGAGATCATGACCTGAGCTGAAATCAAGAATCCTGGATGCTTAACTGGCTTTGCCACCTAGGCGCCCCCCAAGTATCTTTAAAAAAAAAAGAAAAAAAATTGATTCTTTATTATATTGCAGTAAGAAAATATGGTCTGTGTGATGCAAAAATTTCAAAATTTGTTGAAACTTGTCATATGGCTCAATCTATTATCAACTTTAGTGAGGGTTCTGGGTGGGTTTAAAAATAATTGATTTTTTTTCTAACTCTATGATTTTGCATTTGGAGTCCCAAGTTTATTGGGACTTTTATTTAAACTGCCCTTTTAAAGCAGACGCTAGCCTTTCACTTCTGTCCATAAGACTTCCAAGGCTACAAAAACCAATATTCAAATTCACTAGATCCAGTAAATACCTTCCAGGCAAAAGTTGATTTTGGGCTCTGCTTACCCCGCTGGTTTCTGGCCTTTACTCTGTCCTGGTGCTACTGTTCAACTTCTTGCCAGTCTATAGATGCCAGAATGTAGTTTTAGTATTTTCCCCAGTATTTCTGTTGCTGTTATTTTCATTGAAAGAGTTAGTCCAGACACTTTGCTGAGCATATTATGGTAGAGGCAACAAACCAGTGGTGAAAATGGGTGGTTAAAAATACAGGTTTGGGAATTAAGTATGCCTGGGGATGAAACCCAGGATCACTGCTTACCTAGCTGTGAGACTTGAGGCAAGTCACTCAAACTCTGTGTGCCTCAGTTCCTACATCAATAAATTGGTGTTAATGATAGAGATACCTCATAGGTTTGTCATTAGAATTTCTAAAAGAACTGAGCAAACTCAGAAAGTGCTTTGTCCTGAGAAAGGATTTCAACCTATACTTGAAGGATATGGAATGGAGGATACAAAATGGAGAATATTGCTCATGCACCCCCAGAACAGAAGTTAAGAACTGAGAGACTGATTTCCTGTAAATGCCTGGTTTACAGAAGACAGACTTTATTTTCTTCCTACAGCAAGAGTTTCCCAAATTGCTGTTCCTCTGCTATTTCCTGCTAAACTCAAATTTTGGTAATTCGAGCTGGTATCACTTCACTTTTTTTTTTTAAGATTTTTTATTTACTTATTTGACACACAGAGAGAGATCACAAGTAGGCAGAGAGGCAGGCAGAGAGGGAGGAGGAAGCAGGCTCCCTGCTGAGCAGAGAGCCCCATGCGGGGCTCAATCCCAGGACTCTGAGATCATGACCTGAGTGGAAGGTAGAGGCTTTAACCCGAGCCACCCACGTGCCCTCACCTCACTTCTTTATTGAGACTGATAGTCCTCACAGAAGAGATCGATAAGCTGGGAAAAACAAAGTTATTTCTCTAGGGTTTAATCACCTCTCATGGGAGCTGCCAGAGGGAGGGCATAAAAACCACCTCCCTTCCAACTCTGAGCTGAGGAAACTTGATTCTTATTCTAGGGAAAATCCTCCTCACTTCTGGGTTCTCTTAAAGAGATCCCTTTTCACTGGTTCTCTTCCTCCTGACTTAGATCAGTTTCTCAATAAATTTAGAGGGGTGGGAATTAAAAACATAAAGGAAATGTCTTGCAGGCCACTTCTGCTTTCCACAAGTTCCTTGAGACAAGCAGAATGCCTGACTACGTTGTTAAAAAAGGGGTGGGGGGTGGGAGGGAGAAAGAAGAAAATGCATGGAGAAAGAAGTTACTATTTCAAAAATTATCTTGTTTCAAAAGGAATGGCTAAAGCATACCAGCTGAAAGGAGCAGGAGAGAATATTGGGGAGAAAAGGAACACTCTGATGCTGTGCTAGAAAACTTAGACTTTTTCCTGTAGGCACAGGTTGCCAATAGCTTGTGCTACAGGTAGATCTGCAGTTCAGAGTGGAGGATACTTAGAACTGTGGGGAACTGGAGGGCAGAAGACCTGCCCAGCTCAGATGTGTCTGCAATGGATCATAAAAGACATAGCAAGGGCCTGACCGCTAGGGGGGTGAGGCCACATGATTATGCAACCATGGAGGACCCTGCAGGTGGCATGGCAGAACATGGCAGTTCTGCTGAGAGCCTTAGAGTAGAAATGAACAGATTTCATGTACATGGGATAAGAGTAGAGGGGAACGAGACTCCCTTCCAGGCGTTTTTCTGGCTAGCATGGCTAAATGGGTGAGGGTGTAATTAGCCAAGATAGGAGATTCAGGAGGAGCAGTTTTGAAGAACCAAACATGATGGGCCTGAATTGGATGTCACTGTGGGCCAAGCCGGTGGAGGAGATGTCTAAAGCCACCAAGCACAGGGATGAGGCTCTCAGAGGAGTTTCTGGCTGATTGGAGGAGGGAGTTTCAAGAAGGAAATCGTGGTCAACTGTGTCTTACCCTACAGAGACTGTGAGAGAACACTGAAAGAGATCCACTGTATTTGGCAACCCGAAGGTCATTGCTGACTTTAGCCTGAGCAGTTTCAGGAGCCAAGAGGAACAGAAGCAGGAGCAAGATCGTGAAAAGAAAAGCAGAGACTCCTCTTTCCAGGTAGCTTGGCTACTTTGGGGAGCGAAGCCGCGATGTAAGTTGATAGTCTAAGAAGGAACAAAGGGACAAGAAAGTCTTCTCGGGCTTCTCTTTCCCTTCCCTCACTTCCTCTTCCCCCTTCTCCTCTTTTATCTTAAGTAGTAGGAGAAGCCTGAGCCTGCTAAAGCTAAGGGAGTTGAGGAAGAGGGGACAACAGAAGAGTGAGAGTCCTCCATGGAGCTGGGAGGTGGTGGGGCCAGAGGACAGGTGAAGAAAGACATTCCTTCTTCTGACATTCCAGTGGAATAGGTGGGTATTTGGTGGTTCCCCACAGACTTCTTAGCCATCAGGGGCAGGAAACGAAGGGATATCATGAAACAAATATTTAATGAGTCATGGTGTAAATTCGGTAGACACCAGAGAATGAGGAAATATTAGAAATGCGAATCATTCCGAGCGAGGTATCAAACGTAAGGTTGTTTGGAGGAAGGGAGGGGATGTCTAAGGCTTCCTGAATGATGAAAGGAAGAAAGGAAGCTTGGCAGAATATTTCTCTCCCAAGGCAGGAGGTAGCGAAAATAGCCTGAGGGAAACAGGAAAAGTCTTATTTGGGGAAAATGGAAGAACGGAAAGAAAGCAAAGGTCAACAGCACGTTCCAGGTTCCAGACATTAAGTTAAATTAGGCACTTTATAGGCAAAACAATCCTATGAGAAAGGCATCACTATTTCCATTTTATTGATGTAGAAAGTGAGGATTCAGCTCTTTCTTCAATTCCACTTCTCCATAGAAGAGTAAAATGCTTTGAAATATTGGAAGAGAAATCCCAGTTCTTGTCTTTTAAAATTTTTATTTCACTTGGAAGCCAGGTGAAAGGTACAGAAAAGAGGAAAATTCTTAGTGTGCTTGGGCCAGGGAAACTACCTAATCTCCGTAGGGCCTATGTTTAAGGATGGGGCAAAGCTTGGCAAACGCAAAAGAGGCCAAGGAACTTAGATGAGGAAGTGGTTGCCCGTGTTCTTCGGAACCACAGAGGGGCCCTGAGACTGGCAGCCGGTTTCCTGGGTCCCAGCCCAGCCCAGCCACACCACAGTCCATCTATGGGAAGAAATTGTGCGGCCGCTGGGCTCATCACGCAGAAGCTTTACATAAATGCCTATTTTCCAAGATCCTCAAAGTTATATAAATTACCCACGGAATGCATGCTGAGAAATTAACTGACATTTGGAAGTAACACATGCACTTCCATACATAACTTTTAATAATCTGCAAAAAGATAAAAACCAGTGTGCAGTCATATACAGTTTTGGCAATCCCTGTCTTAAAAAGTGTATTTTTAAATGTGTAACAGGATTGGGGAGGAGAGGGGAGGGGCGGGAAGAGCCACACAACAGGCGATCACGCTCCTGGGGATCAAAAGTGGATTACAGAACATTCAACTGTATACCTTTTTTGCACTTTAATATTTACACTTTTGGCAGTCGGGCTCCAAGTTCCACGTGACACGCCACAGGGTTGCCACGGGGACCAGCAGAAACTTTTTTTTTAGAAAAGTATCGCCAGCTTTGCGCCGAGCCGGAGAGGCCAGTGCTCCGGGCTGTGCAGTGCAGGGGACGAGCAGCCGCCACGGCGCGCGCCCGGGAAGGAGGCCTCTAGGGCGTCGCAGGGCCGGGAGGCGGCGGCC
>LNAC01000302.1:791967-836384 GCA_002007465.1 Ailurus styani | reverse complement strand
CGCAGGTAAGCGGGAGCCCGGGTCTTCGCGCCTCCGCGCGGCCACCACGTCGCGTCTCTGCGCTCGCGGGCCGCCGGGGTCTCCCACCTCGGCGCAGTGCTGCTCTGCGGGAGGCCGGGACCCCTGCCCGCGCCTCGCCGCCGCGTCACGTAGGCGCGGCCCCCACCGGCGCCGCGGGAGGACGGGCTCGCAGGGTGGGCTGTGGTTGGTGGGGGGGGGGCGGGGAGCCGAGGCTGGCGGCTGCGGGGTCACCGTGAGGACGGGGACGTGAAGACTGAAACACTCGGGTGCCCCCGCCCCAGGTGATGGCCACTTCAGAGCCCCTAGCTCGCGGGTTTCTGGCTTGGAGGCCGGAGCGGATGCCGAAGTGACGCGTGGCCAAGCGGCGCCCGGCGAGGAAAGCGCGGCTGGAGGCCGCGTCTTCATCCTGCCCCCGGCCCTGGGGGAGGGGGCGCCCGAGGCACGTGATCCGCATTGAAGCCCGGGCGGGGAAGTTGCTGTTATTTCTCAGCGGGGGTTCGTTTGCCCCGCGTCTCCGCCTCCAGGTTGTAGACTGGGTCCTGAGTGTGAGTAGTTTTCCCCTCCTCAAACCCCCTTTCCCTCGGCAGATCTCAATTTGTAGTAAGGGCTCCTCTCTCAACTTTAAACCCGGCCGATCACCATTTTCTCCACTCGCCGGAACATATTAAGACTATTCTCATTGAGAATTTGGGATGACATTTTGAAATCATGCTTAAGAAAAACAGACCCAGAAAGATCAGCCTTCTTTTCAGAAAGTGCTGGAAGTCTGAATATTTGAAAATGCTCTGAAGGATTACTTAAGCCGCTATACTAGTCTTTACGGTACATTTCGGGATGATTTTTCCAAACCTATTTATTTTAAACTGAAAAAGAGTCTCTGTCTTGGTGTCAGGCCAGGCCCTGTTGAAGCTGTCTGCTCAGCAGAGATGGTCTCTGTGTTACTGTTAAAACCTGGCCCGGCTGGTTCATAATGCTTTGACAGTACAAAGTCGGTTTTGAAATACATTTGAGATATTTACAAATTATTTAGTGGCCCCCGTGGTTTATATATTGAAGGTCTGATGCTGATGTTAGTGGCTTAAGAATGAAAAGTATGGCAGGCGATGCTGAGGTGGGGAGCGTCAGAGCCCACAAGGTGCAGGGGAAGGATCTGGTCCCCTAGTGCAGCATCCTTTCTTGGCCTGAAGGGCCTTCAGCCCGGGGACCGTACCCATTCAGAGTATTAAAAGTGGGCCTAAGGCCACCTATGAAAGAGCACTGGCCGGTGTGTGTGGCTTCTTCTTTCCAATTAAATGTACAGTTAATTGTGATCTGTCAGACTGAAGTGTAAGTAAATGTTGACAGAGATGGCCATAGAATGCTAGAAATGAAACGATAGGTTCTGTTTTAATATGTGATAACACAGCTGAGAACCAACAGAGCAGCTTTATGTTTAAGAGGAACTGGAAATGGGAGTATTTGAAAACCATTTAACATTATAGTAAAGCCACTGTTAAGAAACAATTAATAGAGTCGGCTGGGCATTGTGTCCTTCATTGCTCCAAGAATGTAGCAATGAAGATACTCATCACCCTGTACTGTAATTTTTGGTTTATTGGGTGGACTGTTGCCTCCACTAGACTGAAAGTCCTTGAAGGCCAGACTTCAGTAGTACTAAATGCAGAGTCAGCTTTTAGAAAAACCAACAGGGAGGTCTGCTGAATAAACGTAGGAAGCAGCAGTCAGTGTGTGTGTGTCCTTACCAATGACCTGAGAGCTGGTGGCACTTCCTGAATGAGTTCACTCAACTTTCCTGAATTGTGAGCTTTGGTTGAATAATCCTGATGGTGCCACACGTTAGAGGTGGTAAAAGGTTAAATTAAGCTCATGAGTATTACAGGGAACATTTTGCAATGTTTAGTTTAAATATTAATATTTAGTTTAAATATAGTTTGGTTCTCTGTGTCAACAGCAATTTCCTCTGGGTATGCTTTTTTTGTATACATTATTTCCTTATATAAAGCAGCACAGTAACAGCTGGAAGCTTTGTCTTATTGGGAGATAGATTCAGCTGCCTCCCTTAGGTGCTTAGTAATGTAAGTCAGGAGGTTTTTCTTTAAGGCTAACTTAAGTACACCTGCCTTTAATTTAAATCCTTTCCATTTGCTCTGACCTTAATAGCTGTCACTGTGTGTGTGGTGTGTGTGCATGCATGCTTATTAACTCACCAGACAATGGCTGGACAGCAGTTTGGGACATTTCTTTTGAAAGCCTATTTTTATCTGTTTTATTCTCTTCGTTTATAAGTAAGATGTTACACTTCTAAGATTTTTATTTATTTATTTCACAGAGGGAGAGAGATCACAAGGAGGCAGAGAGGCAGGCAGAGAGAGAGTTGGGCGAAGCAGGCTCCCCGCTGAGCAGGGAGCCCGATGCGGGCCTTGATCCCAGGACCCTGAGATCATGACCTGAGCTGAAAGAAGAGGCTTTAACCCACTGAGCCACCCAGGCGCCCAGATGTTACACTTCTAGCTGAGCCCCCAGAGTCTCCTAAACTGTCATTTGCCTTCGTCATGATGAAATAACTCACATGTTAGTAGGGAGAGCCTCCAGTTGGCAGAATCCTGTATAAATTGTCTTATTAAAACTTTGAAGATTATTATTATAGACTGGAGTAGTAAGCTTTATGGCTATATCAGAAGGCCTTCAAATAAGATTTTTTTGGTGGCTTTTATAGCAGTTAACTGCACTTTTTGGAATCCACCTCCTCTGCTGTCAGTTTCATTCTTTTTAGTAACACAGAATTACTAAACACTTTTCATGTGTACCCTCCTTTACTCTTGAAGACAAATGTTTGGGGCGCCTGGGTGGCTCAGTTGGTTAAGCATCTGCTTTCAACTCAGGTCATGATCTCAGGGTCCTGGGATGGAGCCCTTTGTCAGGCTCCCAGCTCAGAGGAGAGTCGGCTTCTCCCTCTGCCCCTCCCCCCTGTTCTCTCTCTGTCTCTCAAATAAAATCTTTCAAAAAAAAACAAAAACAAAAACGACAAATGTGTGAGAAAACCACTCTGCCCTGAGGCGGAGGTCCAGGTGAAACAGCTAGGTATTTCTGAGAGTCAGTGGAAACCTGTGTGGGGGTGGGGGGCATTCCAGCTCTTTGCTCTCTGTGGCCACCCTGCTCCTGACTAACCACTGGAAGCTTGGCCCAGATGGTCTGCCTCCATTTTGAAATTCTGTGACTGGGTGATTCTGCTCTAAGTTTTCAGTCTATCAAGAAGGAAAGAGAAGAAAAAAAGAATCTGTTAGGAGATAAGCTGTGTGGCAATGCAAGATAAAGCCCTGAATGTGACTTTGAGGATTAGAATATTGATAAGATACAGTTTTTTAATTAGGTTCACTGACTACAATTTAGATTCTTTTTCCTCTAAAGCCTCTGAATACTAAATTTCTGTCATCCTATTTTTGTCAGTTTAGATTGGTGTTAAAATTATTACTAAGAAAATGAGGAAGAAAGGAGCCAAAAATCATTGAACTTGTAAAGCGTAACAGAATGGTTATAGCATTGGCTCTTTTGCTACCTTCATTTTACCTCTGTACAAAGAGACTGTAGCTGAAAGTCCAGTGGTTTACTTGTTAGAAGAAGGGTCTTTTAAAATTATTTTTATTTAGGTCAAATATATAAGTTGAGAGACTATGTAACTTTTAGAAAAATAGAGGATTCTTAGAAATCCTTGAATCTTTGAATTTAATCTTTGAATTTAGAACTTTATTATGTGCTGTTTATATTTATCTGTAGTGTCCTATATTTTCAACACGAACCATCCAAACGAGGCTTTTCTACTTCTTTGGAGGAGAAACATTGGCTCATAGGAAAGCCCACCTTTTGATGTTCAGGTAGCTGGAAGATTGCCTTTATCCCACTTGTCAGGTTTGAACAGTTTAGAAAGTCTTTATTTCTGTAGTTACTGTAGCTGATTTTATGAATAGTAACTTAGTTTCTTGTCTTTATTTCATTTCATATTTTTGTGCCAATTCTCTAAATTTTATTGTGTAGTAATATGTGTATTTGTCTGAACTGTCTCAAATTTTTTCAACCAGGCAAAGCATAAATACAATTTAAAATGATAAATAAATTCTAAGTTATTTTCAACTCCTGCCATCTTTATCTTTCCTGTTCAGGAATCGCCAGTGATCCATTCTCACCTCTTTTAGCAAAAACATTTTCCCCATCTCAGTTCTCTTATTTGTTTTCTCCCTACCGTCTCCACCTGCCCCAAACATTTAATCATTTTTCAGTACTCACTTTCCTTGATGAATTTCAGCTGTAGGAGGAGTTGATCTTGTATTGTTACTTTGTGTTTGCTCTTAAATCATCTGTGGCTTTCCTCTAGCTGTTAATCTGCATTAGAGTAAATTAACTTTTATCTCCTTACTTAATTTTCAGATGCTCCATGTGGCCTTCAGGCAGGGCTAGTTTGCCTCCTTGCTGTAAACATGGAACTAAGGGGAGGAATAGGGGCAAGACGGATTGTTGAATGGAAGTGATAAGCTAGCCTGGAAAGAAAAAAAAAGAAGCTAGCGTGAAAGATTTGTCAGACTCTGGTAGAGAAAGTAGGATTTGAGGAGAGGAAGAAAGAAGTTTAAACATGAACACCTGAGGATAGGGTATGTTGATTTTAAAAGTTATTACGAGGGAGAAAGAGATGAAGGGATAGACCTTTGTAGGTTGATGTTCAGAAAGATCACATAGAGTAAGCTGGAGCCACTATATAGACCTGTTGTTATTCGCAATGTAGTGGAGGTTTTTTAAAGGTCTGGTGTGCTGTCTCCCATTGTTTTGATTTTTAAATTTTTGGGCCACTTGTGAGTTTAGTTGAAATTTTAAGTGACAATATAGGGGGTGTAAAGGGACGTGGATTTGAAAAGTTTAAGAAACATGATTAAAGAAAGACATAGTACTTAAAAGAGAAGGGGTACCAGTATCTAGGTTTAAAAATTATTTGGTTTTCCTAGGGCAAATAATAATAAAAAAGTTATTTGGTTTTGATAGTCATAACTAAGTAATTATTAGATGAAGAGGAAAAGTTGAGCATGGGGAAAGCATCCTTCAGTGATTTTATTCAGAGACAAAAAGATACGCAGATGGTACCAAGTAACTTTAGTGACTGAATTTAACTTTAGTGACTGAATTTCTGCTTTTACCTATTTCTGAAATATAATGGAAGGGATAATCGATCTAAACATCTTTTTTAAAGCCTCCGTTTTAGATCTATAGTAAGATGTCTTTTTTATAGAAAGAATCATAACCAAAAAATTCTTTGGTTAATCTGGAATTGAAATCTACCTAAAAGCCTTTTTTATGCTTCTGAATAAACAGTGGAATTGTACAATTCCATAATGGTTCTAATCTATTCAGTGCATTATGATGTGACCTGTATTGCTCCTGGCAAGATACATGTGTCCAACTGTACTAGAGACTTGGTGTTTACTGATTCTAAAAGAGAGGTGTCCAGAATGTAGATAGGTTTTAAAAGGTATTTTGGCATAATCTATTAAATTTAACCTTTTGGGGCCTGTTGATTTCTGCACAGGTCTAGGTTTTAGGGTTGTGAGTTCAAGCTCCACATTGGGCTTCACAGTGGGCATGGAGCCTACTTAAAAAAACATAAAAGATAAATATAAAGGAATCTCAGCAAAACCATCAGATGGTGTGAATTATGAACTCTGAATTGGAGCTCTTTGAATTATGTTATAATATTTTCCCCAACAGTTGTCTGTAAGTTTATGATCTTTGTAAAGTGATGTGCCTTTTTTTTTTTTAATTTTATTTTTATTATTTGCCCAAGGGGTACAGGTCTGTGAATCATCAGGCTTACATCTTTCACAGCATTCACCAAAGCACAAACCCTCCCCAATGTCCATAACCCATCCACCCTATCCCTACCCTCCCACCCCCCAGTAACCCTCAGTTTGTTTTATGAGATTAGAAGTCTCTTATGGTTTGTCAGTGATGTGCCTTTTTTCTGGACCAACATAAGTCAATGTTTGGGTTTACTGAAGAACCATAGGGAATATACTTTTTGTTTCCTTCAGGATGTTAAGTGTAATTATTTTTTTCTTTGTAAAATATTGCAAAGTGTCCACATTTTATACCTTTTTAAATTACTTTAATCTCAACGTTTTTGGAATGAGTAATATTTAGCTATTTGATATTAAAATTATAGCCATAATATCTGTTTACATACGAACTATACAGGAAGAGGACTTATTTAGAGACGTTTCTAAATACTTTCTAAATAGAAAGCTCCCTCTTTTTTTTAAAAGATTCTATTTATTTATTTATTTATTTATTTATTTATTTAGAGAATGAGCAGGGTGGAGGGAGAGGAGGAAGAAGAGTGAGAGAGAGAGATCTCTTAAGCAGACTACATCCTGAGCTTGGAGTCTGACTGGCTGGATCTCATGACCCTGAGAATGTGACCTGAGCCAAAACCAAGAATCTGATGCTTAACTGACTGTGCCACTCAGGAGCCCTGAAAGCTTTCTGTTTTATAATTTAGAATGTGTATTAAACAAATGCTTTATAAGAAAGGAGTGATCTTTTGTTGTAGGGTTTTTTAACTGGTTCAGTGAATTCAAAATATCCTGCCTAAGTGGCAGTATTTGAAAAGTAAACATTTGGAATTTTGGTGTCTTTAATATATGCTGTCCACTGAGACTCAGTCTCTAAAATGGTGCTGATGCCTATTTTTTTAGGAACACTGTTTCTAGGAGGTGTTTAATGTTTGTAAAAGATTATGGTTATTATTACAGTTACATGATTGAACACCTTTGGGTGAGTCATTATGCTTTACATAAATTATCTCTTAAAAGGGACAACAATCCTGCAATGCTTAGTAGCTGCATTTTTTTAGGTGAAAACGGTGAAGCTGAAAGAGATTTGCCAAAGGCATGCACCTGTGTTGACGTTGACCTCATTCCGTTGCCCCTTCTCCCATGCCACCACAGTGCCCAAGGACTGTAAGAGTTCTTGTGAATCTGATTGATGTGCCTAAAACAGCTTGGAGGTTTTGTTTTTACTTCATTAGGTAGAACTGGAGAACTTACTCTTAACGTCAGCATCTGTAAGCTGCTAATAGAAGGATAGCACCTCCTGTATAGGAGCCTTGAATTTCTCTAAATCATTTATGTATGCAAAACCAACCATGTTAAAAGAAAGAACAGCCAAGAAAACAGTGGAAGTGCACCACACCTACTTGGGGCCTGCTCCAGAATGAGTTGTATGATATGAAGCTGATGCTCCGCTGCCTGCCTTCTGTAATATGAGCATATCCCTGGTCTGAGTTTGGATCCCGTGTTTAAAACATGGCCCCGAAACTCTAGCTAAAGTTTTGTCGTGGATTCCGCTTGAGAGGAAGGCAGTCCCAGTGTTGGGAGGAAGAAATGGGCTCAGTTGGACTTTTTGAGACCTGGTGTGTTGGTATCCAACATGATGTCTTCTTGAAGGATTTTCCCTGGTAATTTTGATTATTACATGCGAAGTATACTCCATACCCCCTGGGTTACATGGGACTGGACTGTGCCTAGGAGCCCTGAGTTCTAACATTTCAGAGTTGGACAGAACTTCCAGCCTCTTACTCCATGTAGGAACACTTGTTCCATCACATTGTTGGTAGTCTGCTGAAACCTCTAATATTATTGAGTATCTGGGTTTGTGTTTTTGAATAGATTTGTTTTTTATGAATTGGTACTTACTTCACTATATCATTTGACTCACTTGGTAACTACATCTGCAGATAGGATTCTCTCTGATGGAATTTTAATGGTGTTTTACTTACTGTAATTGAATAAGTAAGTGATTTGGTATATTTATGAACTCTTCAGTACAGAATAACTTCTCATTAAACAAATACATTCATAGATCTTTAGGAATTCCCAAATTCATGATTACATGTTTGCCATATAGTTACTCAGTTGTCTCCTCTGTAATATGGAGATAACAATACCTACTGATAGCCTGATTCTGAGGATTAGATGAGGTTGTGTATCAAACCAGAGCCACAAGCCACCTAGAGGTCCAAAGGCAGGGTGGCAGCCTAGGATTTCTAACTAGACCAAGACATGCCAGTGTTGAGAAGCACAGGGGCAAAAAGAAGAAAGGCGAATAGCACATCTCTCTTGCCTTGAAGTACCTTATGGTCTCATAGGAGAATTAAGTCTACTTCTGTATCAAGCGAACTTTTATAAAAACCAGATAGGGATTATGAAGGGAGTACTGCATGAGTGATTGAAAGTGAGTCAAAGTATTTTGGAGTGAACTTCTGTGCTTATGTTTTTTTTTAGCCTGAGAATATGTTTAGTTGAAAGATGTTTATGCTTGCTTAAAACTTCCTTGACCTAGAACTTTTATCTCTATAGTATTAAAATAGAAAATTTATTTTTGTTAGCAATTTTGTATATAAGCTTTATGTACTACATATGGTTGTAAATTTAAGCCTTGTGATTTTTACCACCATTTCATCTCTTGCTCTGTGAATTTTGTTGTCTAGGCCAGAGCTATCCTCTATACTATGTACAGCAAGAAAATACTTAACTAAAAAAAAAACTATAAAAAAAAACCAAACTAAAAAAATTGCTAATTCATAAAGTCTAACATTTTTCTATAAATTTTAATAACTGATTATCATTAAAATTTCCTTAGATGATAAACCTATGTGAAATTTTATTTTCTACTATTTGAAAAATATTAATAAACTGGTATGGTCAATGGTGGATAATTTTTTTTAAATCTTTTGAGTGTCATCCTATTCAATGTTGGCTAAATCTTTTGCTAGTATCTTTTTTTTTTAAAGATTTTATTTATTTGACAGAGATTACAAGTAGGCAGAGAGGCAGGCAGAGAGAGAGGAGGAAGCAGGCTCCTTGCTGAGCAGGCAGTCCCATGTATGTGCTCAATATGGGGCTCCATCCCAGGACCCTGAGATCATGACCTGAGCCTCAGGCAGAGGCCTTAACCCACTGAGCCACCCAGGTGCCCCTTTTGCTAGTATCTTTGAAGAAAAGGGCTTTTGTGTTAGGACATTTCCCTTTTCTAAGTGAATGAACTAGATGACTTAATAAAAATTTTATATATTTAAATTTCCTGGTTCGTTTGTTTTGTCTTAATGAGACATATCCTAAAGCTCAATGCTAAATACTGAGAGCTAGAATAGAGCTTTTCCTAATTAAAAGTAAAACAAAACCCCGCAGAGCGCATATTTGGTTGGTGGTTTTTTTTTCTTCCGTTTTTATTCCTTATAGATAAGATTCTTTATCATAAGGCTACATCACAGGATAGCCCTATTCATCTTTTAATTTTTTCATTTTTTACATTTTTAAGTATATTTTATGTCTAAGAATTCAGATAAATTCAGATAGTACTTTGATATATATGGTGAAGAATATCAGTCTCTTTCTCACTGCTGATTACTGCTTCCTAGAAGCAGCTGCTTTCAACTCTTCTTTCCTATTTCTTGTGAGCTTTAATTCTATGTGTGTATGCCTGAATTACTGTAGCTTGGTTTTTTGGTTTTAGACATTCTCTGTGGATTTCCTACTATGATAGATGAGGATTCATCTCTTACATAACCCTCACACACTTTTCCTTCTATCCTTCACATGTAATGGTACCATAGTTTTGAAATTTCTCAATATTCAGTATTTATGTTTTCATGGCCAAGTACTGTTTAAAACTAAGCCTATGCAATGATTTTATTTCCTCACCAGTTCAAATTTTTGTTTTCACTGAAGTTAATTGTTTTATTGGGATTAATCACAAATTCAGGCCCCCAGTTTCTGACAGAATTACAGGACTCTGAGTATTGAACACCTCACCTGCATCCCATTAACTTCTCACCTATGTTGGGCCTTCTTTCCTGGATAGTTTTGTCAGCCTGCTTCCTCATTTTGGTGGGCACATCCCCCTGTAGGTTATTGACAAAGGGTTCACATAAGGTCAATTCTGAGACCTTACCTGTCTGGAAATTTTTTCTAGCCTCATACTTAATTGGTAGACTGTCTTTGGAATGCTAGAATGGAAATAGTTTTCCTTTAAATTTTAATTTGTTTACTCTTGGGAGATACCAAGCTTTTTAATTTCTGTTTCTCTCTCCTTCCTACTCTTTCTGTCCTTTCCCTTTCTCTTCCAGTTTTGGTTTTGTGTTTATTTTTAGCAATTTTATCTCTTTTTAAAGCCTCTCCTCCTTCTCTTATTTTGATGAAGTGCCTTCATTTGTGATTTGCAGCCTTGGTCCCTTTACCATTCACTGTGAAAGAGTGACTGGAACACCTGGGAAGTGCCCTCCTCACCTGGCTTCACGGTGGACCCACAGTCCTAGCCTTTGCTTTGTACACTCATGCCTGGCTAGTGGGTAGGTATGTTATCAGTCTCTGTAGGTCATAAGGGCATAAAAACACTCAGTATGTGGGTGCTTCTCAGATCTGGTGAGGCCTCGTCCCCGCAAGCAGAATCATCTGCAGCTGTGTGTCCTCATGAGAAGTTTGGGAGGTAGCTGGCATTGAGGTGCAGGTGCTGTACCGCTGATTGAGAGTACGATGTGCATCCTGACAACCTTTTATTTCCTGTCATTTCCTCCAAACATTCTCTCTGTACCTGTGTTACCCCTTTTATATTTCTTTACTATTGTGTTAGTGAGTGTATAACAAAGTACCACACATCGGATGGTTTAAATGACAGAAAAATTTGTCTCACAGTTCTGGAGACTGAAAGTCTGAAAAGGCGTCAGCAGGGTTAGTTCCTTCTGAAGCCTGTAGGGAAAATCTGTTGGTGCCTCTCTCCTAAGTTCTGGTGGCTAGCTGGCAACTTTTGGCATTTTTTGGCTTGTGGATACAGTACCCTGATTTCTACCTTCATGGTCACATAGCACTGTGTGTGTGTGTGTGTGTGTGTGTGTGTGTGTGTCTGTCTGTCTGTCTGTCTGTCTGTCTGCCTTGGTCCAAGTTTCCCCTTTTTCTAAGGAAGCCAGTTAGATTGGTTTAGGGTCCACCCTGATGATTTCCTCCATAAAGATCTTATTTCCAAATAAGGTCAGATTCTGAGATACTGAGAGTGAAAATTTAATTTAGGAGTTTTGGGGACAAGTTCAACTCTGAACAGTAGGTTTAAAGAGGGAGTGAAGATTAAGTGTATGACATCCTTTGTGTTGAACAAAATGTGTAGTTATCGTAATATTTTTTAAAGACTCTTAATCACATCTGCCTTCACTGAAGATCAGAAAGCAGCTCTCAGGAAGTAATTTTTAGATTACAATTGGCGATTTTTATTCAGATTCATGTGACTGCTGGTTTCCTGAATGTTTAGTAACTTAGTATTTGAGTCATCTCATTTGCCACCCTTGCTTTGTTTCTAAAGTAGTTTGCAGGTCAGCAACATGATTACAGCAGTGTCTGGTGAGAAAGTAAATCCTAAGCGTAGCATGACAGTTATGTGAACGTGATCAGCCAGGCTCTGTTGTTGTCTTCTGTGTTAATTGCACTCTTTCTCTTTCAGATGTGAGCCTTCCTGAGTTGAGTTTGTTTGATTTTAAAAGTTCTGTTATAATTTTTTTTTTTGGTTTTGGCTCCTCATCCCTTTACTTAAAGTAAGGGCTAAAGCTTTAGCCTTTCCTGCCCTTCCTTCATTACTTTCTTGCAGCATCACTCTCTTTAATTTCCTTTATAATAGTTATCCCAGTCTGGAATTTTATTTTTTATTTCTCTTTTTTTTTTAAGATTTTATTTACTTATTTGTCAGGGGGAGAGAGAGCAAGCAGGGGGAGCATCAGGCAGAGGGAGAAACAGGCTCCCTGCTGAGCAAGGAGTGGGACACAGGACTTGATCCCAGGACCCTGGAGTCATGACCTGAGCTGAAGGCAGATGCCCACCTGACTGAGCCACCCAGGCGTCCTTATTTTTTTATTTCTTGTCTCTCTTTCTCCATTAGAATCTAAGTGCTGTGAGAGTGGTCACCTCATCAGCCAGGTTCACTGCTTGATCTCAGCTCAGAGTATAGAATAGTGCCTAATACATGAGACTCCACTTTTAAACAGGTCAGTGAGTTGAAATAAGTCTTATTTTCCATCATTCCAAATGTTGCTTCACTGAGTTGCTGTTGCTCTTGGGGAAATCCTTCTCTCTCGTTGCAGTAGCTCAGTGTACAAACAAAAGCCTGTTTGTGATAACACAGCAGTACAGCCTTACCTGGCATTTGTTTTGCAGAGCTACCTAAAATTAGGCCATAGCTCAAGCTGGAGTGATGGGTAGCTCTCACAGTAGCGGTGCAGTTGGCGATGGCTACTGTCTCCACAGCTTCTCCTTTATCCACCCAGATGTCCTCCCAGGCTGGGAGAGGGAGGTCCCCCTCCTAACGTTTCTGAAAATTCTGCTAGGGTCCCAGCAGTAGTTGTACACAATAAAGCAGGGCCTGAAATTTGAAAGCTGTGTTTTAATTGACTTCTGGTGGAAGACTCTCATCCATCTCCACAGCCTCTCCCAGTTTCCCCAGCAGCCTCTCCAGACACCAGTATGGGATGCCTGGAGTTGGGAGTGGGATCTCTGCATGGCTGCACAGGGGTTCACATCCCTGCTTCTTGACCTCATGGTTGTCATGTTCTGTTTAAGTGAGACAGACCCAGGCAGTTCCAAAGAGAAGAATGGAGAACTGGTGAATTTGTGCTTCCTGATCTAAAATATGTTCCTCTGGGAAACAGGGAGGGGGTTGCTGCATTCCTGAGATTTAAATGCAAGAGAGATTACAGGTGTTGTTAAAAACTGAGTATGTGTTACTGGAGCTGGTCACTTTCATGACCTCAGTTAAATAAGTGGATAGATTGGCACTCCCCCCCCTTGTTTATTTTTTATTAATATGCTACCAGTAATCAGGGAAGATTTTTCTCTCCACCTACAGGAGTCACTGAAAGATGGTTGATGCAATGTGTGAGGCTGGGCAAACTGTTTATGCAGCAGAAGTCACTTTTAACTAGAATAGTGGCATTCTCTTGATTTCATCATGGTACCCTGAAGGGTTATAGGGAAATGGCTTGGCATTCTGATGGTGTCCCACAGGTGATTGCTATAGCTTTGACCTCACAGGTCAAATTGTGATTCAGTATCTCTTTGAATTTGTTAGGTTTAGAAAAATATAAGCTCCAAAAATGAAATGCACATATTCATAAAATGTTGAATCTGGTATCTCTCATGCAAAAGTTAACATTCAGCTTTGAAATTCTTAAGCGATTTAGAGAACCTGGTGCCTGTGTCAAGATTTCTGAAAAACAAATGATGCTGTCTGTGTGTGGTGGGAGAAATGGATGCAGTTCTCTTGTTCTGGGATTTATGTGTGATATATGATAGATACATACCTGGAGACTGTCCTGGGATGTGAGCAAATAGTAATTTCTTTCCTTCATCCTCACAGTGCCTATTGGGATGGGCAAGATAGATGATGACAATTCATGGATATTATTCACGATGAAAAATACTGTTAAAATAAAACATTCAACATATTATGAAGTTTAAAGTTTACCCATAAGCTCTAATACAAGTTTTCAGTTTTCCACCCCATTACAAATGAATAATAAACTGTTGATACTTCTATAAAAAAATGTAACTGTGGAGGAATATGACTAAAAATTTAATCAAATAAATGTACATCACCCACTTCAGTGCAATATATGCATTTCAATGAAGCTGTCATTCTTAAAACATTTTGGAACACCCTTTTCAAGTTGCTTTCAGTCTCGAAATATATCATTTTATGCTCAGTAGTGGAAGGTCTTTACCCCTCAAGGTTAGGTTTTGCAAAATTGCTAGAAGTCATTTAGAGCAGCATCTGGTGGATTGTGCATGTCAGAGAGAGGAATAATAGTCTTTGCTGTTTAAGAGTTGTGACCATATAGTAATGATACTGATTTTTATCCTGTGTAGCACCTAAATTTAAAGATCTTTCAGAAAGAGTACTAATAACTTGCTGGACAGGGGCGTATCAATGGGATCAATTTCTTATAGGCTTCAGAAGTATTTAACTTAAGAGACAGCCTTCATGTTAAGTAGAGTTAGAGTGTCAATGTGACTGAACAGTTTTACACCAGAACTTGAAAGACAGAAATACACCGAGGAAGATACTTTAGAGAGGCTGGTCTGATTTGAACCCAGTGTAGGGTAGAGGTCTGGGAGTAGCTGGGTCTAACAGTTTTTATCTTAAGACCATTCCCTACACCCCTAGGATTCTTCTGACCCATGTTAGTCTTATTTTGGCTATTTGGGAATGGAATGTGAATTGTACTATTTGAACAGATACGCCAAAGGATGGGCCTCAGTTGGATGGGCCTTAGGGAATGGGAAGAAGGTATCGAAAGCTAAAACAAACCGATAAAAAAGAGCTGTTGAATGAAGTGGGAATTAGACCATAAGTCATTTATTTACATTCCTGTGTTCCTCACTAAATAGTGAGCTCCTTGATGACAGGGATTTTGGTCTTACAATCATCTGTTAGGCACCTGTGTGGCATAGGTTTTGAAAGTATTCAATACATTGCTTTTTAAAGAAGTTTAGCACTTAGTAGTTTCCAGGTGGTACCTCATTGAGTCCTGGAGGCAGTCCTGTGTGGTAGGTTTGGTGACTCCATTTCTATGGAGGGGTCATGGGAAGCTCCAGTCAAGTAGAAGCTCAAAGAAAGGGTAAGTACTGGGGATACTTAGTAAGCAGTAGAGATGTAATTTCAAATTCAGTTGGTCTTAAATTCAAAGCCCAAGCTATGTGCCTGACTGGCTCACTCCTAACATTTATGAGGACCCAGCCAGAGCAGGCATATAAATACAGGGCCACATTCCATCTGTCTAAACCAGTAGTTCTCCACTAGAGGAAATTTTACCTCCAGAGGCCACTTAGAAATGACTGGAGACATTTTTGGTTGCCAACTGGGGAGAGTGCTACTGGCATTTAGTGGTTAGAGATAAGGATAGTGTGCAATCCTTCACACCTTGGAAGAAAATGATCTGACCTATGTCCCTATGCCAAGGTTGAGAAACCTTGGTCTAAATTGTTAAAAGCTATGTATCCAGTCACCCCCATGGACTGTCCAGCATTCCCACCATTGGCTGTTTCACAGTGTTGTCCCATCCTGTCACAGAGCCTGAGGACTAACACATACATGCTGGGGAAGCTGGAGGTGCAGGTCTAGGGGCAGTTGGGCTTGTGCTTCCCTTCTGTTATGTAAATTGTTTTTAAAAAAAACTTTCATGGGGCATCTGGGTGGCTCGGTTAGTTAAGCGTGTGCCTTCAGCTCAGGTGGTGATCCCGAAAGTCCTGAATTGGGCTCCCTGCTCTGCGAGGAGCCTCCCTCTCCCCCTGCTGCCACGCCCTCTGCTTTTGCACGTGAGCACGCACGCTCTCTCTCTGTCAAATAAATAAGTAAAATCTTAAAAAAAATAAAAACTTTATTCTAGAGATCTGAAAAAAAAATGCAATCTTTTTATTTGGGGTTTGTGGTGTGCAGGGCCTGGGGCAGGGACTCCTTTTGCCCAGGGTTAAAGGCAATACTGGTGCCTGCCATTATGTATAGTAGACACCGGGAAAATGTTTGTCAAATGAATATTTCCATAGCACCATCCCTCCTGAATGAATGAATGGCATGCATTTACATATACTCTATACTGTTGCATTGGAAGGGCTGTTATTATGTGATATAAGGCTTTAGATTACAAAGATTGAGCATGTTTTATCTAATTCAGCTGGGAAGTAATTTAATTTTCTGACCTGACAACAACTTGGATTAAAATCAGGGGTTCTACATATCAGCCATAGAGGGGTTCTAGCAGATCCTCATACTCCAAAATTAGAGTCATGACTGTGTGGATATACATATATATTGATGATGTGCCCATTTTCTCTAAGGAGGGTGTACTTGAGAGCTTAGTTGGGTTCCACCTTAGAGCTATTATGAGTAATGCTGCCATGAATATCGGCTTACAGTCCTTTGAGTCCTTGTTTTCAGTTATTTGGGATATATATCTAGTGGAGTTGCTAAATCATATGGTAACTGTAGGTTTAGCTTTTTGAGGACTGCCAGATTACTTTCCCCAAGGATCACCATTGCACATTTCCATCAGGTTTCAGTTGCACAAAGATTTCAATTTTTCTACATCTTCCACAACACTTATTTTCTCATTTTGTTTTTATAGCCATCTTAGTGGATGTGAAGTGATCACTGTGATTTTGATTTGCATTTCTGTAATGATTAATGATGTTGAGCATCTTTTCATGTACTTATTGACCATCTTCTTCAGAGAGCTACTTATTCAGGCCTTTTGCCCATATTTTAATTGGGTTGTCTTTTTGTTTTTGACAGAAGTTCTTTATATATCCTGGATATTAAATAAACCCTTATTTAAATACATAATTTGCAAATATTTTCTCCCATGATGTAGTTTGTCTTTTTACTTTCTTTATAACGTCCTTTGATACAAAAAAAGCTTTAAATTTTGATGGAATCCAGTTTATCTCCATTTTCTTTTGTTACTCATACTTTTGGTGTCATGTCTAAGAATCAGTCATTTGCCATATCAAAAGTCATGAAGATTTACTCCATGTTTCCTTATAAACATTGTGTGTTTTTAGCTCTTCTATTTAGATCTTTGGTCCATACTGAGTTAATTTTTCCATGCGATGTGAGGTAGGGGTCCAACTTTACTCTTTTTTGTATGTGGAAATCCCATTCTTGGTACCATACATTGAAGAGACTCTTCTTTCCCCATTGAATGGACTTGGCACCCTTGTCAAAAATCATTGGCCATCAGGGCACCTGGGTGGCTCAGTCTGTTGAGCATCTGACTCTTTGATTTTGGCTTAGGTCATGATCTCACTCATGGTTGTGAGTTCAAGCCTCTCGCTCTGTGCTCAGCATGGAGTCTCCTTGGGATTCTCTCTTTCTCTGCCCCTTCCCCTGCTCATGTGCTTGCTCTCTCTCAATATAAATAAAATCTTTTAAAAGACATTGGCCATTGATGTTTGGGTTTATTTCTGCACTCAGTTCTACTCCATTGGTCTGTAGGTCTGTCTTTATCCCAGTACCATACTGTTTTGATTACTGTAACTTTGTAATAAGTGTTGAAATCAGGGACTTTGTTCTTCCTTTTCAGGATCTTTTTGGCCCCTTGTAATTCCATATCAGTTTGAGGATTGGCTTTATTTTTCTGCCAAAAAAAAAAAAAAGGTCTTTTGAAATTTTGATAGGGATTGTGTTGACAATGTTTTGTAATTTTAAATATTTAAGTTTTCACCTCCTTGGTTAAATTTATTCCTAAATATATTTTATTCTTCTAGGTTTATTGGTTTTTGAGATTTTAAAAAAATCTAGCACATTAAATCTGCATTCCAACTTAAGTATTACGTCCTAGAAGGTACTATAGAAGACATCTTGAAGTTTGGAAATAAGTGGATTAGGGTTTGAACCTGGCTTTGGCACTTTTAAAAACTAGTTGGTAACCTTGAATATATCACTTAATCTCTGAGTCTGTTTCTTCATATGCAAATACAGGGATAAAGTAAAACTTTCACACAAGTTGTATAGATCAGAGGTAATAATAAATGCAAGGGGCTAGCTCTAGAGTATGACTTAGAGTTAAATACTAGATAACTAATGCTAGGCTGCTAGTATTCTGTCTTCTCGTGTGGTTTCAATACAAATACTGGTTTGCCATACAATTTCTTGGGAACATTTAGCTTTGATTACCTTTGTTTGCTTTATTTCTTTTTCATACCCAGAAGTTTTATGCTTAAACAGTATACATTAAAAGCTTGAGTAGAATTGATTTGTTGCAAAGGCTAGTGATTTTTACACAAACTAAATATCCTTTTCCTCAGAGAGCCTTATAAAGTATGTTGCACTGGGGGAGGGGGAATAGTTATAAAATGTCATAAACTGTGTTTTAGCGGTGCTGTGTTCTTAAAAGAGGGGAACCTTTCTTCTAATGTTGCTGTTCTCAGATGCCTCTTTGCTTTCTTGGATCCTCTACTGTCCTGGCATTTCAAGGTTAAATTTTAGACATTACCAGCATTTAACCTTTAAGAAAAGCAAAGCTGACTTAAAGCTTTACCCTCAATGGAAAATGCAACTAATCCTGCCATCCTAGAATTGCATTTATTTGTATGTGTGAAATATAACTATTGTCATATATAAATCTAGGTACCAACCCTGCATTTTTTTTTCTTATGCACTTTAGGGGAACTTTAGATTGAAGTAGGCAGATTTCTGAAGACAATCTAAGAGTTCTGACTGTTTTCATTTTAGCTTAAATATAGACAGTTGAATAAAATCTGGTAAGAGAATTAGATGTAGCACAGATATTTCTTAATATCATAAAAGTAAATTCCTTAAGTTGTCATAGCAATGTAATTTAGCCATTTTACTAATCATTTCCGGAAGAACATAAACGAACCTGCACACTACAAGAATATGAAATGGTATGTATTCTGATGGGGAGGGAAGGGTGGTGCAGATGCAGTCAAGTTGAGAAGTATGTGGGTTTGAAAAAGAAACAGAAACTGGGAGAGCAAGCCTATCACAGGGTTGCCAGATTCCGTTGGGAGCCCATTTAAGGCTACAGATAATAATTTATACTTTCACCCATCTCTCCTACCAGGATGACTCTTTTCAGCAGTGCTCATGATGATTCTTTATTAAAACCATCCAGTTGCTTGGATGGTATTCTCTTTAAGCCTAGTAATATGACAGCAAGCAAATTATAAATTAAACATCAACGGCATGGTTCAAAGCAAAGGCTCTGGAGTCGGGCCTTAGTATATCCTAGCTTTTCCATCTAGCAGCTGTAAAACTTGAGCAGGTTCTTACTGTGGTAGTTGTGGTTATGGGATGGCAATTAGTTAAATCCTTTTATACACTTATCTCTTGAGGGTCTAGCATATTTATTATTTGTATGAGTTTTATATATGATAGAATTTTTGTATTTTCCTCAAGAAACTACCTATCAAGAGATTATTATTGAATTCTTGGTTTGTAAATAGTTAGCTTACAATAGCAGTTCATTTATCTAGATGGAAGAAGAGAACAGGAAGACAAGTACCAGCTAATACCAGTATTTTTTTATTTTTATTTTTCATTTATTTATTTATTTATTTATTTTATTTATTCATTTGACACAGAGAGAGAGATTACAAGTAGGCAGAGAGGCAGGCAGAGAGGAGAGAGGAGGAAGCAGGCTCCCTGCTGAGCAGAGAGCCCGATGTGGGCCTCGATCCCAGGACCCTGGGATTATGACCTGAGCCGAAGGCAGCGGCTTTAACCCACTGAGCCACCCAGGCGCCCCCAGTATTTTTTTAAATAAAATTCTAAGTAATTCAGAGAGGTTCATTCACAGCAACAAAGTAATTAAAACAACCATCACCAGTTTTTCAAATGGTCCAGAAAGTCTTTAGTTAGAAGTGTGCAAAACCAACTATAGGAAGGGAAGATTCCTCTTGAGAGCCGAAGAGTATAAGAATATGACTGATTTGGGTCCCTGCATGATGCTGATGTCATAATTCGTTATAATTTTTGTTTATTTTTCTTTGGATTGTCTTAATGATATCAAGTCTTGCTCACTTCATTTATTATTTGCCGTAGTTTTCTTTGGCAAGTTCTTTTTTTTTTTTTTTTAAGATTTTTATTTATTTATTTCATGGAGGGAGAGAGAGCACAAGGGGGCAGAGAGGCAGGCAGAGAGAGGGGGGGAAGCAGGCTCCCCGCTGAGCAGGGAGCCCGATGCGGGCCTCGATCCCAGGACCCTGAGATCATGACCTGAGCCGAAAGCAGAGGCTTTAACCCACTGAGCTACCCAGGCGCCCTCTTTGGCAAGTTCTAAGCCATCTCACTTTTGACCTGGCGTGGAGAAATCTTTTAAAGTATCTTCATTTGGAAAAAAAAAATAAAAAAATAAAAAAAATAAAGTATCTTCATTTGGCCTCAGTGTTGTGATACACTGGTGTGCTCCTGTTAGTGGTAAGTTTATAGCAATGTAGAAACAAATTCTACAAAATTAAAGCATCACACTTTTAAAAGTATTCACTATTTTAAAATTTGATAGTCATATGACTTGCATTTCAACAGGATTTCTTTTTTTTTTCTTTTTTTTTTTTTTAAAGATTTTATTTATTCATTTGACACAGAGAGAGAGATCACAAGTAGGCAGAGAGGCAGGCAGAGAGAGAGGAGAGAGGAGGAAGCAGGCTCCCTGCTGAGCAGAGAGCCCGACGTGGGCCTCGATCCCAGGACCCTGGGATCATGACCTGAGCCGAAGGCAGCGGCTTTAACCCACTGAGCCACCCAGGCGCCCTCAACAGGATTTCTTGAGTGTGAGTGAAATGGAGTGACATAGCCCTGGTAGAGAAAATTGCTTATATAATTAGGGTGTCATCCCTGAGTGTCACTGTGGTGCAGGGCCATTGCAAACTGCTATTCAGAGGGTGAAATGAGAAACAAAAGAGAAACATTTAAACAAACAGTTGTGATTAACAGGACTGGACCATCACACACATACACACACACACACAGCCATTGAAGCAGCTGCCATGGGAATTCTGAGAAGAGCAGAGCATTCCCCATTTGTTTTGGCTCTATTTTATTGGAAGAGTTGTCCAGAACTGGTGACACAAGTCATGAGTCTTCTGATCTTTAATTGGGCTGTTCAGCCTTACCATCTTAATGATCAAGCAGACACACTTGATAGCTGCAGCCAAACAACTCTCAGTATTGTCTCTTTGGTCTCAAAATATTGGGTGACCTAGAACATTAGTGTTAGAAGGGTGGTTTCTGAGGTTGTTTAGTCCCAAACTCCTTAAACTGGGATATGGACACTGAGGATATTCCGGGCCCTAGAGTCAGTGTGATACGATAACCCTTGAACTTGTAGAAGAAAACTGTTCAGTCATCTTTTTTTTTTAATACTAAAAAAATGTATGTATCAGAGTAGAATGCAAAGTATGTTGAATTTTAATGGTTAAAAATATAAGTTTTCAAGATTATCTTTGAAAAAATACTTCAAGGTGGGCCTCAGGAGACCCTTCCTGTTTTTTTTTCCTCTGTTCCAGAAAAGACCTATATGCATTTGATTTTTCATTAATTCACAGCTCAAATGAACAGTCACTGGCTACTCTTGTTAAGAGTTTTGGGGATCGTGTGAGGATATAATGAAACACTGGAACCTGAGTAAACTGGGTAGCTGTTACCGAATAAGCAATTAAACTACAAATGTTTGAAAAACGTGAGAGTGTTATCAAGAGGAATTTTGCTCGTTTTGTAGAAAGCATATTAGTCCCTTTTGTTTTCATAAATAATGAATCATAATTCCAGATATAGGAAGAAAAACTTCATTGGTGTAGATAAGAGAGCCATCTGGCTCAAGGAACTCTGTTTCAGGTGGGCTGTGGTCCTTTGTGTATGAGTCTTTTTGTTATGAGTGCCCTTGAAAATGTAGAGATGTACTTGAGTTAATTCCTTTACTATAGAACGGTCTTGACAGAGATTACGAATTCATTGTAACTGAGGCTTTAAAAAATATTTTCATCATGATTTTATACTAATTGAAACTTTTTAGTGTTCTTACCTCTTCATTGGTAATTCAGTAGAAATAAATGGCTATTCCACAGTCCGACCACTGGGGGGTGTAGATTATTTTCATTTTTTTTGTGTTAAAGTCTGAATATAACTTGTGGTGTAAGTACTTCTATTGAACTAATTTAGCTCAACCTCAGATAAGCAAATCTCAGGAAGTTTTAATTTAATCTTTATGTCTTCTTAAAAAGGCCTTTAATACCCGGTCTCATATACTTACAGGATTAGTAGTAAAAAAATAAAAATGGTGTATTTTACTAGCATCATTATCAGCTGTGGAGTCTGAACAAGATTCTGACTCTTCTGATTAGCATTTTAGCTTTGTTCCTGTTTCTTTAAGCTACACTTCTTCTGGAAAGATTTAAGTCTAGGAAAAAAAACGTCCAAATTCTACTTAATGCTTTTTTTTTTAAGGTTATTAAAGATGCTGTGTAAAAGTAAAAACTAGTCTTTCTTGATATTCAGCCATTTATTATATTTGGTTGTAGAGAAGAAGTTTGACTGTACAGTAGCATTTTTCTTTGAAAAACCATATGGGTGATTAAGAATTATTTGATTGTAGTTTTTTAACTTTTATTGACAGAGTCCAAAAAGTGCCACCACTCATGTGATGGGCCAGAACCAGAATGTCCGGTACCAATTGGGAGTCAGGTGATCTACAGGTCACCACAGGGGGATACTGGAGGTGTGTGCCTCTTGCAAAATCAGTGTTTGGAAGATGAGCTCACCGTATCCAGGTTCATGGTGCATGCTCACTTGCAGTCAGAACATTCTGTGAGTCATCAGTCCAAACAGTGAAACAGTCAGTACCAAGACTAGCAGGAAATTAAAGTGACTGGCCTAGGGCCTGGTTGTTTTGTAAGAGGCATTTGAGGTGAAGTTTGCCTGAAGAGAGTTCATACCCACCATCCTTTGGTTCTTGCCTCTCTTCTCTTGTTAGCCCTTTATCTTTCCTTCTGGTTGACTTTCATTCTCCTTTCCCTAGCACTTTGTCTCCTGGTCTTAACCTGACATGATGTGGGGGAAAGCACTGACCCAGAAATTGGGTCTAAGTGGGTGACCGTAGACTAATTGCCTGATGTCTTGCTGGGCCTCAGTTTACTCACTTTTAAAAAAAGGTTTTACTTATTTGAGAAAGAGCACAGGGGTGGGAGGTTGGGGAAGAAGAAGGAAGGGGGAAAGAATCTCAAGCAGACACTGCTGAGGGCAGAGCCTGAGGCAGGGTTCAAGCTCACTACCCTGAGATCATGACCTGAGCTGAAACCAAAGAGTGGGACGCTCAACCAACTGAGCCACCCAGGCGTCCCTGAGTTGACTCACCTTAAAATGGATAAAGCTTTTGTTTTTCGTTTCCCTGTATCTTTATCCCTCCAATTGCTTTCTCCTTAACAGTTTTCCCTTTCTCTGATCGTTTTGTCTATATATTTTCTCATCTCTTTCCAGTTTTATTTCCTCTGCTCTTCCTTTCCCCCTCTTCCTCATCTTCTTTCTCATTCTCTTATTTTTTTTCTTTTTTTTTTTTTCCACTTCTCTTTTAAAAGGAGGAATTTGTGTTACCTGATGTATACTGAGTTAGATCACAAGCACCCATGGGCACTTTGATGTACTGCAGGCTCACAGTAATGTCCAGTAGGCTGGGCAGCAAGCAGTATAACATACTGAAGGCAAGATAAGTTTTTTGCCATTTCTCATATTGGTGAAATTTGTTTTTAATTCTGCCATTTAGTATTTTTATTTTATGCATCTTTGTGGTGTGTTGCTGTAGTAAACATTACCAGCCTCTCTTTACTTGATCATACATTTGGAAATACTGTCTTTTTGTGATGTTTGGAAGTAGAGGAAAAAGTTTAGTAATTGAACATCATTAAATTTATGAGGATCAGCTAGTATATTGTTGATGAATTAACTCAGTACTTTTATGGGATGATGAAAAATCCTGTCCTCTTCATTTCTTCATTAGTAGAACTTTGGCTGAATGTCCCTTTTTCTCCCCCTTGTTCTCAAGGTTGTCTCAGGGCACTAAGGTGGTGCTTTGTCCAATAGAAATATAATGGGAGTCCTATATGTAATTTTAAATTGTATAAAGTAAAAGAAAACCAGGTGTAATTTAATTTTAAGAATATATCTTATTTAACTCAGTACATCCAAAATATTATTTTAACATGTATCTAAGAAATTAGATTATTTCACATTTCATTTTTATTTTGTGTTTTATGCTTACAGCACATCTCAGTTGGTTCTAGCAACATTGCAAAGATAGCCACATTGTAGTGAACAGCACAACCCTAGACAACTGTACTGAATAAAATAGTATATTTTTAATTAAAAACATGTTTTGTCCATGTGTGTTAAGTATGTTTTCGAGTTTTAGAAAAATTCACTTGAAGTTACTAGATGTTGACTTATGGAAAAACATAAATACCAGGAATGTTCGAATTTTATAATGCTGCAGTGTCATGTTCTTAAATTATTTAGTATTATATGTTAATATTATATAACACTGTAATTAATATTAACATATAATTATTATGACTTTTCTATTATTTACAGGACTGAGCAGGCTATCTTCCATCCAGAATTGTGAAAATATTGAGTCATGCCGATATGACAAAAAATTGTTATTGAATTCTATAAAGCATCTATAACCTGCTGTCTTTGGGAAGCTCGTTGATACTTAGAAAATATATGTAAGCTATTTTCCCTCAAATGATTAATTTTTATAAGATTACTTCTCTATATGTATAGTTTTTATTTCTACAAACGAGGATGTGATTGATTTGGAGAATCATTAACCCAATCCCTGTCCTGTGTGATGGAAGCTGCAGTGACCGTCATGTGATTGGACAGGACTTGGTACCTATCAGTGTAAACACATGGCACAGCTTGTCCCATGCCCCTCCTTATCTCCTTCAGAGAGAAGGGGTTGAGGTGTTTTGAGCAAATCTTATTGGTAAAGTCATGTACGTATTGCCTTTTTTTTTTTTAAAGAACCATTTCCTTTCAGTTTTAACCATATTACTGTGTGGGCAAACAGTTTGCATTCAGTTTGTCAGCAGAGCGGCTTTCTGTTTTGGTAATTTAGGACTGTAACTTTGTCTCTGAAAAAAAGACATGCTTGATAAGCTAGTTCAGTTTTAAGATGTTTTACTTAGAAGATGATAGTAAAGATGAGGAGGAGGAGAAGGTTCATGAAGACTCATTAAGTAAAACTAAAGGTGTTTACCATGGAAAGGCCCCTGCTGGTATCCTGGTGAGTTACATGCCCCAATGTCCTGTTGCCTTTGCTTGCTTGTTCAGTCTGGGTAGTACTGAGAGAAGAGGGCTAACGTCTTTTCTTTGGAAAATGTAGCACCATAACGGATTTTATTAACTTTTAATGTTACATTCAGCAGAAATATTTGGTACCTGCTCGCCCTTATTCATGCTACACCATCTTTCTACTTTTTTCTACTTACTATTTGACAACTTTCTGCCTAGAAACAAATGAGGTTGCTGCTTTAAACATAATTTTTAAAAAACTAGGTTTCAAGCTAAACATGTCTGGTTTTACATTTTTGCTTCTAAGTGCAATAGTTGAAGAATAAAAAACATGTAAAAGTTTTACAGTTTTTACTGTCCTAGCCAGAATTTTTTGAAAACTGAGCTAATATTTTGAAACTAGCATTTTATTCTGATATGATACAAAAGAGTGACTGCAGTCTTTCTCTCTCCTATAATTGTAAACAAAAAAAAAATATTGTAAGCTTGACATCCAGGAAAAATGCAAATTGAGAAGTGTTTTTTTTTTTAAATCTAGCAAGCTACAAAATCATAAAAGTGTAAGTTCTAGAAGTCAGCATTAAGGAAATAAAATCAGGTAAATTAAGGACAATATAATTTAACTCTACCTGTGGAAGCTTTTCCTTCAAAAATAATCTGAAGTAAATACCATGAGGTAAATGTATTTCTTAGGAAATTAAGGATGTATGTTTTTATGAAAACAAATGTAAAAAACAGATAATTTCTCAAATCTGTGGCTCATAATCAGGTTGATTTTAAAGTTATATAAATCTTTGTCACCTTTGAAAATGTTACCACATTTGTATGCTTTTTGCTTTTTGGACTTATTGATGAAAATGTACTTGTTCGGGGTTCTCAGGAACTAATGGAACTGAACATTTGTTTGAATATGAATGGAAGTCAGATACACAGAGAGAAGCAATTTACTTTTGAAATTCCCTTTTTAATAGTATAGACTGTATATATATATATATGGATTCATGCACATTTGTTGTTAAAGTCAGAAGGGAGAATAGTGAATATAGCTGAATCTTCATGAAACATATAAAAAATTATTTTATTAAGTAACACTAACACACACAAGCCACTTGTCTCAGAAAGAAGTTCCTATGCTTCCTGATTCTGGTGTTTTCTAGAGAGAAGTCAATGGGTATTTGATTAGACTGCATTTTTCTAACAGTTCCCTTTTATGTTAATGTCAGAACATTGAAGTCCCATGAGTCACCTCCCTGCCCCAAGAGAAACTTTGATTTTCTGAATGGCTAGTGTTAGGGACGCTAGATTTGATATCTGCTTAATGAGCTGTACTGATGATGTAAGAGTTAGACTTTATAACTTGGGTGTGTGTGTCTGTGTGGCAAGGGGGAGGGAAAAACCTGGTTTTCAGGGTCCAAGCCTTCAGTGACCCTGTTGTTCCTTACTATTCATATACTGCCTGGGTGAATGTCTCTAACTTAAAGGAGATGATTTTATGGGTTTGGAACATAAGTGTGTAAATCTCACAATTTAAAAAATGTGAGACGACTTTTGTGCTTTGTTAGAAATTAGGAATTGAAAAAGAAGTTTCCATAATTTTTAAACAGGTGAAGATAATTCCTTTTATTTGTTGAAGAAAAGACCACACTCTTTCATATTTTAATACACTGAAGTTCCAGAATAATCTGCTGGCCTTATTTCCACCACTTATGTTAAACTACCTTGATTGCATTTTTAAATTAGGGCGGCGTGTACTACAGGAGTGCTTAGGCAAACTTGTAATACTAGGAAATGCTTCTGGAATCAAGTCTTTCTGAGGAGACTCTAGATGACGTGTGGGCATTCTTATTAGAAATGAGAACGCCATGAACAGAGGCTTTGAGACCTGCTAATGGGGCAGAAGTGAGAACTTGACTTGTGTCTACATGTCCTCACCAGCTGCAGGAACTCCAGGAAGCAAGAGTGCAGTGCTTCTCCATCCTTGTCCCTCTGTGCTCTATCAGAGGACCTGGGCATTAGTGTGGTCGAGTCTCAAAAGCTTATTTTTTTTCAGAGAGAATTTTGTATGTTTATATTATTTATATCAAGATTTACTAACAAACACAGTGGTAGAAGATAGCAAGTCACCAGGTAGGTGGGGCGTGTGGCTTGGGGCAGTGTTTATGCTGAGTTAGGAAATCTTCAGTGGGGGACGGAGAAGCCTCTCCTCAATCCCCCCACCCTTAGCACATTTTGTCATTACTTTCTGCTGCCCCAAATCCTAGAATAGCACTAGGTAAATGGGTCCAAAACCAAACACTTTCTTCCAATGCAGCATCAGAATTGTTCACAAAACTAAATATTTAGTTGCATAGAATTTTCTTTTCTCTCAGAAATGTGGTGGTATTACTAGGTAGGCAGTTTGGGGCGAGTAAATTCTCCTAGAATCTTTCCGTTTTCACAGCTCATTTGCCTTTTTAATCCTGATGCCACAGATGAGCTCAGGGATTTTGTGGAGAGTAGCATAGAGGCTGTGGCTAGAAATATGTCTACGCTTTTTGAAAATTATTTATTATCCATTTTTATATTTATGCCCCCATCTGTTGTCAGAAGTGACTTAGAGACATGCATACACACAACTACTCCATAATACTGTAGAGTGCATGACGGAACTGTTAATTTAAAGAAAACAGTTCTTTTCATTCAGCAAATATAGATTATACCATACTGGTTCTGCTAGGTACTGACTTTTTTTTTTTTTTTGCACTTACTAATATATCTCAATTATTTGCTGCTCTGAGTTTTTGAGAAGCACAACTGGATGGATTTCAGCAAACGTCTATATAAATGCTGCCTCTTTTAGTTTGCCCACATACTTGGTTCTGATTATACATACTCCCAGTTAGCTGAGCTGTTTCACCCGGTTGATTGGGATAATCCCAGTATTGCAGATGTGATCCAGATGTTGGTCAGGCAACTTTGTTCATAGGAAAGACAAGATGGAATCCCATCACTGCCTTTAGATGTCCCATGAATCAGGTGTTGGTCCAGTCTACAGGATTTGGACATAACTGTCTATGAGGACCTGAATAAAAATCTTACCTCTTGGGAAAAACCCTTATTATATAATGTTTTACATTCACATTTTAGGTATTAAATATTCAAAATCAACCTATTTGTCCTGAAGAAAAAATTTTGGACACCAATTCTAAAGTAGATAAATTTTGTGTTTGTTATACATTCTTATCTAGTTGAAGGTAGGGAAAATAGTTTTTATTGGTTATTTATCACTCTTGCTGCTTGTTCTAGAAAAACACTTTTTATTTGTCCCTTCTTTGAAACCTGTTGCATAATCTAGAATCATTGTCTGAGCTCTTTTACTTTGCTTAACTTAGGATACTTGGGGAAGATATTTTTCAAAGGGAGGAAATAGCAGTATACTGAACTTACTAGAGTACCATTTTAACTCTGTGATAAAATCATGTTTAGAACTTTGTGTGCCCTTGGTATACTATCTTAATCCTAGCTGTATCTGTGTAGAAAAGACCTTCATCAGACATTTGCCTAAAGTGAATCCTAGGAAAACCTGAAGGGAGAGCTATGTAATCTCTAGAATGTTACTGCATTCTCTGAGAATTAATGTGAACTCCACTTGAACTACAAATAGGCTGTAAGTTAGAGGTCAAGGGGTAGTAGTTACGATTATAAGTCATTTGTCATCTTTTATATTTTAACAAAGGATGAAGTCATAACCATTATAGACTGATAATTCAGAACTTACTGGAAAAGTAATTCCTTTAGGGAAAGTGAAGCAGGAGAGGAATAGGAAGTACACCCTTCAATTCTGTTCACTCCCCATGCAGTGAGGTTTTCAAGAGGGGACTGTGCATTGATTCCCTTGCCTGTAGTCCTCAGTCACAGCTTGATAAACTGCCATTTGTGGGTCTATTGTGGCTTTAAAAAGTACTTGTATTTAATAATCTAGGGGCGGTGACTTGGTCATCAGGATTCCTCAAAGTTCCTCAGAGATTCCCAAGTCTGACCAACCCCTAGAACCCTTACTGAACTTCAAATACACCCCCCCCCAAAAAAACCAAACAGATTTCTTAGACAATTAAAGGGGGGTAATGGAGCCTAGGAATTGTTTTGTTTTTAAAACTAAACTACAGGGTGCCTGGGTGGCTCATCTGGTTAAGTGTCCAACTCTTAATTTCAGCTCAGATTATGATCTCACGCTCCTGGGATTGAGCCCCCACATTAGGCTCTGTGCTCAGCAGGGAGTCAGCTTGGGGATTTCTCTTTCCCTCTGCCTATCATGTCCACTGCTCACATTCGCTCACATGCGCTCTCTCTAAAATAAATAAATCTTTAAAAAAAAAGAAAAGAAAAACTAAACTATAGACTTTATTCATATTTTTTTCCCACTAAAGTCCTTTTTCTGTTTTCGGGGTCAAATCCAAAACCCCAGCTTGCATTTGGTAATGTCAATGTAGTCTCCCAGTGACAGTTCCTCAGTCTTTCCTTGTGTTTTGTGACCTTAACACGTTCGGTGAGTACTGGTCAGCTATTTTGTAGAATTTCCCTCACGTTGAGTTTGTCTGATACCGTCTCCTAATTAGATGGAGGTCATATATTTTTGGGAAGAATACTACAGACATGATGTCATATCAGGAGTTCCGTGATGGCAATGTGTTTTATTACTGGTGAAGTTTCCCTGATTGACTTGATTAAGGTGGTATCCGGCAGGCTTCTCTATGTAAAGTTAATGTTTTTCCCTTTTTTAGTGAATATATGTCTTGGGGGGAGACTTCGAGAATATAAAAACATCCTGTTTCTCCTCAAATTTTTGTCCTCTATTTTTAACATCCATTGCATGCCACAATTATTACTGTGGTGGTCTAATAGTGCTTTGCTTTTTCTTTTTAAGAGTTTATTTACTTATTTGACAGATACACAACGAGAGAGGGAACACAAGCAGAAGGGGAGTTTGAGAGGGAGAAGCAGGCTTTTGGCTTGAGCAGAGAGCCCGATGTGGGGCTCGATCCCAGGACCCTGTGATCATGACCTAAGCGGAAGGCAGATGCTTAAAAACCGAGCCACCCAAGCACCCCTAATAGTGGTTTTCTACTTCCTCATTCTGTATCGATTGGAATTCATCTTTGAGAGAAAGCTGCCCCTTGTCCTTGCTTGTTAACTTATGTCAGTGTGGACTCATGAGTATTTTATCCTGTAGGTAATAATACAATACTATCACTAGTTGCTCAAACTGTGTTAGTTCTATCCATTGGGAGCTCTTTCATGTTAGCTCCTTTTTTCCTTTAACATATCCCTATTCTCTTGATTTTGAATAATTTCATACTTTCTGGCACTATTAGATACTCCAGCATCAACATGTATTTTCCTGGCTTCAGCCCTGGGATTAACTACTTCTCCAAGGAGCCCTGGTCCTTTTTATTAGAGAATGATATTTAGAAACCAAGATCTGGGCTCTAGGTGTGCTTGTTGCACCTGCAGTGTCCTTGATTCTAGTATTCCTCTTAAAAGAGAAAACTAAGATATTAAATGTGCGGGCGCCTGGGTGGCTCAGTGGGTTAAAGCCTCTGCTTTCGGCTCAGGTCATGATCTCAGGGTCCTGGGATCGAGGCCTGCATCGGGCTCTCTGCTCGGCGGGGAGCCTGCTTCCCCCTCTTTCTCTGCCTGCCTCTCTGCCTCCTTGTGATCTCTCTCCCGCTGTGAAATAAATAAATAAAATCTTAAAAAAAAAAAAAAAGAAAAGAAAGGTTTAAAAAAAAAAAAAGATATTAAATGTGCATTCTGGCCCAGGCATAAGCACATTGATATTTATGCATCTGTCCCTGGAAACTTCTGATNGTAAAAAAAAAAAAAAAAAATTTAAAAAAAAAAAAAAAAAGAAAAGAAAGGTTTAAAAAAAAAAAAAGATATTAAATGTGCATTCTGGCCCAGGCATAAGCACATTGATATTTATGCATCTGTCCCTGGAAACTTCTGATTTTGGTCTAATACCACAGGGTTCGTTTTAGCCTTCCCTCTAGGAAATTGTATTTTTAGAAGCTTCCCACATATTTATGATTAATCAGACTTGGGGAATGATAGCTTTGGGATATATATTTGTTAGGTACATTGTGGACCCAAAGTTCTTGTGGCTTTGTTAAGTAATCTTCATTGGTGAATACTCCCTTTGTTGAATCATCATTGTTTCCCATTCCTGGGTTAGTCATCATTTCTTCTTCTTACACTGAAAAGAATTTTTATGTCATTCCTACCTCTTCTACCTAAGGGAACTCAGCCAGCTGGGATAGGAGAGAAAGTCCCCAGTTTTCGTGTCGTGGAGTGGAAACCAGTCCCGTCTCATGGCCAGCATTTTTACAAAACTTGTCAGAGAAATTGAGTGCACTTGAGGGAATGCTTAGTGGTTTGAATGCTCAGGGAGGCCATGTGTATATTACCCACTCAAGTGACAAAAAGTTCACAATTTCACTAAAGCTAAATTTATTTTAATCCTTGAATTATCTTCTTTTTGATAAGGCAGTCTACA
The DNA here is from genome assembly GCA_002007465.1 of Ailurus styani. Lineage (NCBI taxonomy): Eukaryota > Metazoa > Chordata > Mammalia > Carnivora > Ailuridae > Ailurus > Ailurus styani. The sequence continues at coordinate 804,952 of LNAC01000302.1, read as the reverse complement.
TTCTTTTTCTAAAGCACAACATTCTTTTAAAGCAGGTACTTGGTTTATCAGACTTGATATGATAATAAACCCTTCAGCCTGGGGTTGTCAAGGATGTTTAGACTATGAACTTTAGGCCTGCATGTGCTTGTTAAGTTAGTAGCTGTAGGTTGGTTAAAGTAGGTGCAGAGACCTTTACATTCTACTGGAGTAATTCATCTGGCATGTTCCTATCTGAACTTAACAGAGTACCATATGATGGGGGTTGAGGGACTTCAACCCAAGGACTTAACACAATTGGGACAAGTTTAAAATGTCAATTAATTCATCTGTGATATTAACTGAGGTTTTTAGGGGGACATAAGAAGATGAATTTAGTTTAACATGTCTTTCCCTAGGTCTATAAACTACAGGAACATGCTTATTTGTTCCCAACAGTCTCATGGCTGTTATTTCAACTGTAGAAGAGTCATGATGTCAATTCCTGACATCTAGGTCAGCAAGTAAATAGAAAGAACTTCAAATAAAGTCGGTGTTTCAAAGGAAATTGTATCCAACCAATGTGTGGACTAAAGTGGTAGTCATCATTGAAAGTACAACGTATGGTTTCCTTAGGAACTTGCTAAGATTATGTGCCTTTCATATGTGAAAGTGAGCCTAACAGTCAGATTTCCTATTTTATGTTAGAGTTGCTTATGGTTATCAGTGATCACCACCGAAATAGGTTAGCACAGTTGTCTTACCCTAGAAAGTTTAGGATGAGAATATGTTCCTTAAAACATGTTTATGACTATAATGTAGTCATATCTTTAGGGCTACTCATAATAGCTTAATATTTTTCATGTATGACAGCATGTGGAAGAATCCTCATGGCCTTCTAAAAGCATTTATGAAATTCCTACTTACTGAAAATTACTAAACTTAGCATTAGTGTTTTTAGGAACTTATGGTCCCAACATACAGTAAAAAGCCTGGGAATTTGAGACAGACATATCTGAGCTTTTGTCTGTGAATCACGGTGTAACTGTTTGGCTCTATGTAAATTGCTTTGTCCCCATGTAAGTTTAGCCCCAGTTTTCTTGCTAGTACAACACATATGGCATTTATCTCACCTAATTGTAAGGATTAAATGAGATGAGATACATCAGATGGCATTTAGAAGGGATAAATGTTAGTGCCCTCTTCTTTTGTACCCATCACTTTCCCATGACTAACACTAGGAAGGATATGGAGTAAAACATCTAAATTGTAGGTTAGGTTATAAGTGTTTTTTCAAGGATATGCATAGTTTAAAAAGTTTTATAGTGTGAGTAATTAAAGAGTTTGAATTTTCAACAGTGTAAGTGAATCTTTAAGTAACTACCACATATGAAAATCTAAACTTGTAAAACAAATTATTACCGCTTTGTAAAATAATTTAAAGGATTTATTTTAATAGCAAACTCTTCCCAGTACACTGAAGATATTTTTAAAACAATAGCTGCAAAATCGGCCTTGCAAAAGTACATCAAAGCAGTCTCACTCTTATTTACCCAAATAAAATGAAATTATATTCACACAAAAGACTGTACACAAAAGGCTTTATTTGTAATCACCAAAAACTGGAAATAAGCCAGATGTCTTTCAACTGGTAGATGGATAAACTTTGGAACATCCAGGTAGTGGGATACTGTGTACTTATTAACACAAGGAGACAAAATGCTGATTCCTACCACAGTATTATTAATCAATCTCAAATGTATTATGCTAGGTGAGAGAAAGCATATTCAAAAGGCTACATACTATATAGTTTCATTTATGTGACATTCTAGAAAAGGCAAAGATTATAGAGACAGAAAACAGATCAGTGGTTGGCAGCAGATGGGGGAAAGCATGGACTACAAAGGGGCAGGGGTGCATTTCGGGAAAGGAGCTAGTTCTATATTTTGATTATGGTGGTTATATGATTGCATGGTTAAAACTATACACTAGAACAGGGTTAATTTTAGTGTATGTAAAGTACATCTTCAATCTTTAAAAAGAAGAATTGATTTTGAATAGTTCCAGGTATAGCTATTTGAAATTTTAAAATTGCATTTCATAGCAGACTTGGCATGAACATTTAGCCAGAAGTTTTTATATGCTAATAGGTATAACCATTAAACTAATGTTGACTAAGTAATAGTTTAATATCTTTCATTATTAACTATAAATAGAATTTTAAACTCATTACATTTCTTAAGGATTTCACTTCTGTGTTTTCTCTCTAGTCTCCAGTTAGGTTAAATGTTCTTGTAACATAATCTGTCCCCTCATGTATGAGTAGATTGGGCATATTTTAGGCATGACAGGAAAAAAACAACTAAATTATCAGAAATGGCCTTCATTTCAAGGCATTATTCTGTAATTTGGGAAACGGAGGGAGAAGTGACAAAGAGAAATACAAGAACTGTTAAATTTTAGTCTGAAATGATTTTGGTCACAGGAGTGATATGGAGGTCAAGGCATGTGGTTAGGGCCCACTTTTCCTAGTGTGCTGTTAGCCACTTTATGATCTACACAAGGAACACATACTTCATTGTATGTAGTGAAATCTAAAGATATGTGTAAGAGTGAACATTTAGTTTTCCTTGCTCTGCACCAATTCTGTTGCTTTAAAAAGTGAATTTTTGTTACATTGCTGAGGCTCAGGAAAGTGAAACTGTTGCTACTAGCTGTTTACCTTGAAGGCTGTGCCTTACAGAATTCTAATGTTGGGCATTTTCATGTAAGTAGACTCACTAGTAGGAAATGATAACCTAAGTTCTGTTCCATGCTCTTTTCTGTCACAGTCTTTGGTCATGGTATGATCAGTGTCCCCTTCCGCCTTACCTCTGACTCAGCTGACTTCCCCACACTGACTTCCCCTGACAGACCAGCAAGTGGTCTCTTCTCTGCGTTGCTCTGGGGCTGTTCCGTGTTCTTTGGAGTGATCTGCACGGATGTCGTTTGTTCTCATGGGGATATTTTTAGATTTTTAGATTTACCCGTTGGGGGTGGGTGTCATTTTTGTCAGTCACATACACTAGATTTATGCATGTTTTTTCTGTGAAGTCTTAACCAGCATCTGGAGAAAAGCATTGGTTTCAGAATATCTGAGCATTGTTTTTGGAATACTGGGTTTGTCCCCACTGTTCTTGGCATTTTTCTTAATGTGTGGCTATCTGTATATATACACATATGTCTTCACTTAATTATTGAATTTCTCTCTTATTTGGATTACAATACAAAACATTGTGTATATATCTCCCTCTCCTTGTTGATTCTGTTCACTAGATCTTGCATTCATTGATTTATAGATTCATTCATGCAAAACTACACATTTGTTGATGCAAAACTACTCATTTAGAACCTCTCATTGCTACGCACTGTGCCAGGCTTTGGGGAGGTTGTAAACACTTCTTTCTTTGTTGGAACTTAAAACTTGGAAGTGGGGTAAACAAATGACTGCAGTGTGGTGAGTGCTTTTATGCTGTGGTAGAGAAAGGGCAGGGCAGAGCAGAGCACCTTGGATGCACATAGCCACAGACCCCTTGCCACCTACCGCATGCCTCCTCGCCCCATCTCTTTTTGAACTTCTTTTGGATTGTGTTTTGTGTGTTCACAGTCTGTTGTGGGAATACTTTATTCCCATCTCTTCTTCATCCAGGGAGACTAACCTCCTTGTTCCTCTTATAAAATATTAAATTAACAGCCAACAGTGGTGGTTGGATGGATTGAGAAGAAAACTTAGATTGGATTTTGGAGGATTGTCCAGAAAACTATTAGGCCAATAACTCAGGTGGAAAGTAGGGGATTGATGGTTTTTGAAGATGAAATAGGGGACACAGTCCTTCCTTCAATTGTACCTGCTAAAAAGCCAAAACAAATACTCGAGTAAAACTTGGGGCCACCACTTGGGAAAAAATGTGTATTGCTTTGGCGGCAAAGTGTCTTCTCTTTTTTCAACCTTACTCAGCCCAAGGTAATTGTTCATCCACTTTGTAGATAGTGAGTATGGTGAATTCATAGAGAGGGATTCCAGTAAGCAGAAATCTGTGCTTGCAAACTTCTGTGAAGAGACACTGTCATGACATATTAGAAATCTAAATTTATCGACTCACCAGCCAAGCTTAAGGCCAGCCTCTTGTTTTCTCATTAAAAAAAACAAACAAACCCAAACTGGGAAAAAAAATTGTCAAATCACTGTGTTATACACCTGAAATTAATGTAACATTGTGTGTCAACTATACTTAAAAGTTCTGAGTTCAGGGGAGGAAGGCTTTTACTAGTTTTCTCAGGATGTTTTTTTGGTTGTGGGTTGGAGGGTTATAGAGAGTTCCAGATGGCTTTGTCAGGTCAGAATCAGTATCCGACTATCTGTATTTAAGTCCTTTGTTGGTAAACATCAGAAATGGACGCTGAACCAGCCAAGCAAACAAAGGAGCTTATGACTATTCATGAGTCAGAGAAGTGATGGGAGGGCGAGGTGTGGGGCTGTGTGGCATCTCTGTATCTTGAGCTGGTGGGCCTCCTGGATTATATCACTCAGATACCTCAGCCCAGCTAGATTCTTGTCACTTTGGCTCTCCATACACACTTAAAGAATATCTGTCTGGGTCAGAGGTCTTCCTACCCCATCAGTCAGCTGGTGCCAATGTCTAAGTCCAAAAGCACAGATATGTTTACTAGGGATTTACCCCTTTGTTTGAAGGGGTCTCTGAAAGATGAAATCATTGTGATCCAGGGAGCCTTATTATTACCGTCTGATCAGCCAATGCATCATGGATATGTTCAAATTCCAAAACGGGAACATTGGGTCAGAAAATTTCCTCTTCTCCCCTATCTGTCCTGAAGGTTGATGTTGAATAGTATTGGTTTACAATTAGGGAAGGAACTGCTAGGAGAGCAATCTTCCCAGATCAGAATTTTTATAAATGAGGAGTGCCTGGCTGGCTCAGTTGGTAGAGCATGTGACTATTGAGCTCAGGGTCTTAAGTTCGAGCACCACGTTGGATGTAGAGATTACTAGAAAATAAGTCTTAAAATTTTTGACAGAACCACTGCCAGTCCTAGAATTCAAGCCTTAAAAATGATCAGGTCAGCTGTTTATTTGAATGTACGAAATTCAAGGTCTGTTTAGTTTGGGTTACACGTCAAAGTAATAGACATGCCTTAAAGGACAGGATACATACTTTAACCCATAACAACTTGGTTTTCTCAAACTGAATCAGGACTGGGAGGACAAAATTCGTGCAGTAGAAACTGAGTTAGTTCCCAAACCTGGATACCTATCAGAATCATGGAGAACCGATCCTTAAGACACCACTTCGAGTTTTTTATGTCTGGATTGGGGTCTGGGAATCTACATTCTTCATCACCAAAACTTGATTCTGTTACAGGTGGTCAGAGGACTACTCTTGGAAATAGTAACCTACAGTGTGGTCCTTGTCAGTTTTCTTCACTTAACAGGAAAAAAAGTTGGTTAGACCTAAAACGGTCCCTGACTGTGCTTTCAAACAGTAGAGGGGTGATAGGGTTGTTCTTCCCTATAAAGACAGTTCCTAATCTACAGGAAACTGCCTAGAAACTCTGATCCTTCAAAGAACACCTCATCCTGGCTAAATCTGTGTCTCCAGAAAGACAGAGGCCAGACACCAGCTCAGAAAGATTTCTAGAATTCCCCTGTACATCTTCTCTGAAGAAAGATCCAAGACACCATCCAAGGCTTTAAGCCCTCTTACAGTTGACTTTATGATAGACTGATTTTGGAGGTAGCAAAAACAGGCATGGAATTTTATCATAGGATCTTTTTTTTTTTGTATTTATTTGACAGAGAGAGAGATCACAAGTAGGCAGAGAGGCAAGCAGAGGGAGAGGGGAAGCAGGCTCCCTGCTGAGCAGACAGCCCAATGCGGGGCTCTATCCCAGGACCCTGAAATCATGACCTGAGCCGAAGGCAGAGGCTTAACCCACTGAGCCACCCAGGTGCCCCTGTCATAGGATCTCTTGATCCTACGTGGAGCTATGCTTCTCTAACCTGGGTCATCTTCATAATCAGTTGTTAAACTTCAAAAAAAAATTCAAGAAAATTTGCATTTTAAAAAACTGTTAAGGATGATTTTCATAAACAAAATTTTGAACCAATGCAATAAGTAAAAATTTTTGAAGTTTAACCTTAGTAGGAGGTTCCCCACCAAGTCTGCCCTTTTTATTTCCATGTTTAAGTTGGTTTATTCATTCAGCAATATTTACTGAATCCTAACTATGTGCCAGATGTATTACTAGCTCTGTCTAGAAATCGTTGCATAATCCTAACAGCTGCTGTTTTTCCCTTAGCATCACCTTGGGTCTGTCACAGCTCCTACTAATTCTCCATCTCCTCTGCAACTTCTTCTGTCTTTAGGGCTGTGCTCTCTCTTATTTGAATTGTTTATACAGTACTCTGAAATTTTGCTGGGAGACACTGGGTTTTAATTTACAGATTCTTTTCACAGGGATGGAATGGTCCTAGAAATGAAGGAGAGCCCTGTTTCAACAATTGCAGGACAAAAGGGGACCTGCTGTGATCTTGAGACTTTCGAGCAGTGCATTTTAGAGGCGCAACTGTCAGCATTTCCTTATGGACTATAGTTTCAAGGAAATCAGATGGGCCTTAATACACCACCTACTTTGGAGTCCTGGGATAACGCCCTTCCCTCACTGAGGGCAAGGACTATTCCTTGTGCAGTGGGTATTTCCTGTTTATTTTAGAAAACAAGACTTAAAAGGCAGATATTTATAAAATAAGAAAAATTAAATTAGCATTTTGTTATGATGTGGGATAAAAAGCTGAGTGGTACAAAGTAAGGCATTTATTTGAATTTAAATGGCCAAGAGTGGCTTCTCCAGGAAAGCTGGGTTCTTTGGCAGGCTTAGTGTCAGTTGTCTGTTCTCACGCAGAGATAGCACTATTTTGTATAGTTTTCCATTACATATGTCTAGCGAAGTTGTAACCTCATTTAGTTCTCTGTGATCTCCATAGTGTCTGCTGGCCACAGAGAAAATGTCTTGACAGGATGTGGGCAAGTCCTCTGGGGTACTTTTCATTCGCAAACGCCTGACCTCCCAGACCAGGGAGGAGTTTGAGGCAGGTGCTGCTGTGTCTGTTGTTGCTCCCTTTCATCTCCAACTTTCACAGTTCAGTTCTCAGCTGATGGTGCCCTCCACTTTCATGTTTGGCTACCTTTAAGAGACTCTGGAATTCCTGGAGGACTGTAGGATTTAAGTACAACTTGAGTTCAGCCCTGAGATCTCTTGTCCTCAGGGTTACCAGCTCACCTTGAGAGCCCCATGATTTAAGCTACCGGTGGGAAGTAGCGAGGAGGTTGGGATCCCGAGTCACAATACAGCTGGGTTGTAGTGAATATTAATAGAAAGTAAATACCTTTTGTCTCAGCCTAAATGTAAAATGAAATGAAAAATGTCTGCCTTACATAATCTAAATTCCCTTTTTGAAGATCAAATGAAGTATGTTTGAGAAAGTTGTTGAAAAATATTAAGTGCTACTCAGAGGTAGAATATAAGCTTGGATGCCTGGAGGAGTTTGGTCTAGGAGCATAGGTGTAAGCTGGAATGTGTACAAGGCAGCAGTGTTCTGGTGTTTGTTTCCTGAAGTATCTAGATGTTTCCGTTCCCTCATAGCACACTGCTCACATCTGTGAGCAGAAGGTTAGAATGTTTAGGGCAGGTTCTTGGATAAAAACTGTTCATCTCTGTCCACAAGCCATGACCACACGTGATCTCCCAGGAGCTCAACTTCCTAATCTTGAAATGCAGGCCTAGCAGGAGAGAGTGAGTACTCTGTGCTCCCTCTGGTGATAGCGTACAAAGAAGACTTGGAGCACCAAGTAGCATTAAGTAAAAATAATATCCCTAGTTGCTAAAAGCAGCCCACTTGCAACAAGAAATCTGGGGGATGAGGGTCTCATCAAAGCTTTTAGGCTCCGTGCTTAGAGCACTTCTATCATTTAGAGTTGTGGTTAAGGACATACACTCTAGAATCAGACTTGAGTTTGAGTATCGACTTTATTACTTAGTGTGGTGACACTGGACACTGCTGAACCTCAGTTTCCTCGTATAAATGGGAATATTGATACCAAACTCCAGATACTGGTGGAAATTATAGGAGCTAGTGTACAGGTTGACAGTAGCACTTGACATGTGATGAACGTTATAACAACCCAGCTGTAGTTGGGTTTGCTAGTAGTAGCACTGCTAACTAGTTGTTAATAGTATTGAATAAATATTTGAAGGTAAACTTAAAACTTAGGAAACAGATTTTGATGATCCATGTGAGTGGTTTGGAATGTATCCATTTTTGTATTGATCACAATTTAGAAATTGTGGTATTTTAATATCTCCTATATCTCTTTTCCTTAGTAAAAATTATTTTTGATTGAACATATCACCTTTAAATAATTTGGGGGCAGTTTTTATAGGAAGAGGATCTGTTCTTGAACCTATTTACTGATGGATTCCATTTATAAATCTAAACTATCATGATAGTTTATTTAGTTTCTCTGATGCTCCAGAAAAGCTGCTAATAAGTATATCTTTAAATTTTTGGTAAATAATTGATTCTTGAAAGCTCCTTATTTATTCCAGATACTGGTGTGTATTTACTTTAAAATATTTTATAAGAGAAATCTGATATTGGACACTCTTGAATTTCATTCACGAAGGACTGATTTAAATCTATTGAATTTTATGCATAAGGGGCCATTTAGTTTCTGTTAGGTATTTTAGTTAATTACTGTTTTCTGATTCTTTCCATTTTTAGTTTAGTGATAAGTGCCTCTCTGTCTTGGGAGCTCCCAGTGTTTTACCCAGCCCATGGGAGCCAGTGCCTGTACATAAACACACACTGTATATTGTACACACCGTGTTATCAGTCAGGTCTCTCGGCACTCGTGTGTTTAGTTTCAGATCTTCCATTTTTTTTTTTTAAGATTTATTTATTTGTCAGTGAGAGAGAGCACAAGCAGGCAGAGTGGCAGAGGGCTACCTGGCGAGCAAGGAGCCCAATGTGGTACTCAATCCCAGGACTCTGGGATCATGACCTGATGAGCCGAAGGCAGCTGCTTAACCAACTGAGCCACCCAGGCGTCCCAGGATCTTCCATTTGAAGGAAGTTCTCTAGTTTGTCATAAAAGTGAAAGTAAACCCAGTCATTTTAGATATTTTAAGAAAGAAGAATACTTAGCCCAGAGTAGATGAGACCTAGTTATGGTTGTACAACAAACTCTTAGATATAAGTGGTATCATTTAGAAAGAGAGGGTGGCACATACCCATTGTGAGTTCTAGTGGACATAATAACTAGGGCTGTCTGATACAGTTATGTACTTCTTGGTGAAAGGAGTGAATCTTTCAGTGAAGTACCCCAACATTGAAAAACAGTATGGCAGTTATGATGTTTAAGAAGATACTTGTCTTAGCTCAAGCTGCTATAACAAAATACCACAGACTGGGTGGTTTAAACAACATTTATTTCTCACAGTTTTAGTCCAAGATAAGGTGTTGGCCAATTTAGTTCCCAGTGAGGGCCTAATTGAACCTCAGTTTCCTCATATAAATGGGAATATTGATACCAAACTCCAGATACTGGTGGAAATTATAGGAGCTATTGTACAGGTTTACAATAGCACTAGGTTTGCACACAACCACCTTCTCTCTGTTCCTCACATAATAGGAGGAGAGTACATGAGCTCTCCTAATGAAGACATTAATCCCATCATGGAGGTCTCACCTCTTGACCTCATCTAAACCTAATTACCTCCCAAAGGCCCCACCTCCAAATACCCCAAATACCCTCGTGTTGGGGGTTAGGGCTTCAACATAAGAATTTGAGGAATAGACACAAACAGTCCATAACAATACTTAACCTTTTTAAGCCTTAATTTTATTATCTTTAAAAATAGAAATAATATTTACTCATTCATAAGGTAGTTCTGAGATAATGCATTTTGGTACCTAGTCGGGCTCCTGGGTGACTCAGTTGGTTAAGCATCTGACTCTTGATTTCAGCTCAGGTCATGATCTCAGGATTGTGAGATCGAACTCTGGCTCAGCACTGGGCATGGAGACTGCTTAGGATTCTCTCTCCCACTCCCTTTGCTCCTCCCCTGTGTTTAAGGAAATTGTTAAGAATTTGATACATAGTAAGCTCTTAAAAAATTAGGCTACTGTGATGATTAAATTGACCATATTTCAGGGATGTGCTAGAAGTGCTTTTGGTATTTGTGGAAAGACTAGACTAGATAAATACTTTCAGTTCTACGAATCAATTACTGCATGTTTATATTTTTCTTTGTGCTTATGAGCCTGAAGATAGGGATGCTGTTCTGTGAACATCCTTCAGTTCCACATTCCTCTTTCTGTATGGGCATCTTTTTGTCCATCTGCTTTCTGATTATGTATGTATTCTTATTCTGTCTTTCCCTTTCTCTGAATTTCCATCTGTCTGTCTCTGTATCCCCTCTTATTCTCTGTCCCTGTTCTTGAATTTATTTTCTCTTTTCTACTGTTTTTTCTCACCATTCGCTCTAATGGATAATTTACAATGTGTACTGTTTTTGCTATATTTTTTAATCTTTATTTTATTTCAAAAGGTAGTGTCTTCAGTGAGGTGTACCCCTGAGATGTGACTTAATCGTCTGGCTTTCTGCCCCTGTTCAGAGTTCTGCTTTCCCAGGTGTTGAACAGGACAGGTGTCAGAGGCCTGAATTTGTTCTCACTTAGCTTTATTATGGCTAGTGCTGGGCTGGACGTGTAGGAATGAAGTTTTATGGTGGTAAATAATGGTTAAAGAAGAAGCTGTTTAACATATCATGCGTACAAGAACCAGCTGCTTTTGCTCCAGACATAACCATGAGGGAGCCCCCTTCCCCTGCTTAGTCGGAGTGCCCCTCCTAGCAGAAGTGTGCCCCTTATTCCCAGGGTGTAGCGAATGTTAGAGCAGGAGGATTCCCTTTTGTTTTCCCAGCCTTCATAATACAAATGGAGTTGTTTTATATCTGCTAAGAAAAAAAACAGTCATTTGATAGTGTATATTTTTCTACATGTAACAACTGGCATTTACACAATAGATATTCTTGTATAACAGCGCATCCTTTAACTCTGGTAATTAAAATCATTTTGAATAGATATAGTTACACTTAATTATGGATCCCATGCTCTAGTTGACGTAAGCTCATTACACATTTAGTTCATAAGTCTAGTTTTTTTGTTTTTTGTTTTTTTTAAAGATTTTATTTATTTCACAGAGGGAGAGAGATCACAAGGAGACAGAGAGGCAGGCAGACAGAGAGAGGGGGAAGCAGGCTTCCCGATGAGCAGGGAGCCCAATGCGGGGCCTCCCAGGACCCTGAGATCATGACCTGAGCCGAAAGCAGAGGCTTTAACCCACTGAGCCACCCAGGCGCCCCATAAGTCTACTTTTATGGCTGAATGAAGATGCTTGAAGTTAACATTTTTTAGTTTCTTTTAAGAAAAGAATATATATAATTAATTACGAAATTTTAAAAAATTTGTAACAAAACTCCTTTTTAAATTGCCACCAGTCAGGCAGTAATACAAAGATTGACTACTTGGGTGGTGGTTCATGTACATGCTGACAAGCAAACAGCATGTCATGAACATATGTTACTTATAGAATATGAACATGATACGCGCAGGAACCTGGATGAATCTCCATAGCAATAGGAGTGGGAAAAGGCAATCACAAAAATGTTATATACCATATGATTCCATTTACATAACTTTTTAAAAAATGACAGAATAACAGAAATGAGCAAATTGGTGGTTGTCAGGGATTAAGGAGAGTGACAGAAGTGGCTGAGTGTGGCTATAAAGGCCAATAGGATGGATCTCTGTGATAATGGAAATGTTCTCCATTTTAACTGAATCAATGTTGATTTCTGATTGTGGTATTGCAGTAGAATTTTGCAAGATGTTGCCATTGGGGGAACTGGTTAAAGGATACATGGGATCCCTTTGTATTATTTCTTAAAACTACATGCCTGTGATTCTACAGTTACTGCAAAACAAAAAATTCTGATTATTTAAAAAGGATGTAATACAAATATTCTGATGAAATAGAATTTCCACCCTACACATTTCTCTTTTTCTTTTTTGGCCTTATTTATTGATGGTTCATTTGCTCATTCCTTTATTCATTGAAGAAATCATTATTGAACACTTGCCTAATTTGGTCTTGCCAAATGAATTCTTCTAAAAGCAAAATCACACACCAACTTCTGTTTTGTAAAGGATACTGCCTCATTTAGTAGTCACTTCAACAGCTAGTTTATATCTGCAAAGTCATCTCTTTTCTAGATAAATCTAGGGGCCTCGGTAACGTTAGCTTTAAAATATTCAAAGAATTTTCTGAGGTAAAATTATTGTGGCTGTGCTTAATGGTGTAAAACTGGTGAGTCTTGATTACACATTCATCTTTGTAGAACAGGAGAAAAAAATGTTTGAGTGGAATCCGGGTACTGCCAGTAGGCACTCACTCATCTGTACGGTGAGTTTCTCTGGTGGCAGATATTCTGGCAGGCCCCTAAGTTTTCCCGATGGAGTAACGTTCTTTTTCCCAGTTCAGCTTTGGACTTATCTGACAACATAGAATGTGATCTCTGGAAACTTTTCTGAGCATGTAACTTTGAGCTTAAGGCTCCTGAAAAGCTGAGTTTAAAGAGACAACTGTGCTTATGATGAATGACCTAGAGAATAATCTGTCTCTTCTCTGGTTCAGTAAAAGTTGACTTCTGGATTAGCCAGAGCTGTGGAGAATCTCGTTTGGTCTGTGTCCCACCTGTCCCCAGGAGAATGATTGTTGAATTGTGCTTTGACATAATACTAGGGGTGTTGGTGTCTAATGAATGAAATGTGATGGTATTTGATAACTAGAGATAAAACTTAATCTTAGGACTGAGGAGGAGCTTTTTTTTTTTTTTTTTTTTTTTT
>LNAC01000302.1:732485-790630 GCA_002007465.1 Ailurus styani | reverse complement strand
ATGGAGGGAGAGAGAGCACAAGGGGGCAGAGAGGCAGGCAGAGAGAGGGGGGGAAGCAGGCTCCCCGCTGAGCAGGGAGCCCGATGCGGGCCTCGATCCCAGGACCCTGAGATCATGACCTGAGCCGAAAGCAGAGGCTTTAACCCACTGAGCTACCCAGGCGCCCTCTTTGGCAAGTTCTAAGCCATCTCACTTTTGACCTGGCGTGGAGAAATCTTTTAAAGTATCTTCATTTGGAAAAAAAAAATAAAAAAATAAAAAAAATAAAGTATCTTCATTTGGCCTCAGTGTTGTGATACACTGGTGTGCTCCTGTTAGTGGTAAGTTTATAGCAATGTAGAAACAAATTCTACAAAATTAAAGCATCACACTTTTAAAAGTATTCACTATTTTAAAATTTGATAGTCATATGACTTGCATTTCAACAGGATTTCTTTTTTTTTTCTTTTTTTTTTTTTTAAAGATTTTATTTATTCATTTGACACAGAGAGAGAGATCACAAGTAGGCAGAGAGGCAGGCAGAGAGAGAGGAGAGAGGAGGAAGCAGGCTCCCTGCTGAGCAGAGAGCCCGACGTGGGCCTCGATCCCAGGACCCTGGGATCATGACCTGAGCCGAAGGCAGCGGCTTTAACCCACTGAGCCACCCAGGCGCCCTCAACAGGATTTCTTGAGTGTGAGTGAAATGGAGTGACATAGCCCTGGTAGAGAAAATTGCTTATATAATTAGGGTGTCATCCCTGAGTGTCACTGTGGTGCAGGGCCATTGCAAACTGCTATTCAGAGGGTGAAATGAGAAACAAAAGAGAAACATTTAAACAAACAGTTGTGATTAACAGGACTGGACCATCACACACATACACACACACACACAGCCATTGAAGCAGCTGCCATGGGAATTCTGAGAAGAGCAGAGCATTCCCCATTTGTTTTGGCTCTATTTTATTGGAAGAGTTGTCCAGAACTGGTGACACAAGTCATGAGTCTTCTGATCTTTAATTGGGCTGTTCAGCCTTACCATCTTAATGATCAAGCAGACACACTTGATAGCTGCAGCCAAACAACTCTCAGTATTGTCTCTTTGGTCTCAAAATATTGGGTGACCTAGAACATTAGTGTTAGAAGGGTGGTTTCTGAGGTTGTTTAGTCCCAAACTCCTTAAACTGGGATATGGACACTGAGGATATTCCGGGCCCTAGAGTCAGTGTGATACGATAACCCTTGAACTTGTAGAAGAAAACTGTTCAGTCATCTTTTTTTTTTAATACTAAAAAAATGTATGTATCAGAGTAGAATGCAAAGTATGTTGAATTTTAATGGTTAAAAATATAAGTTTTCAAGATTATCTTTGAAAAAATACTTCAAGGTGGGCCTCAGGAGACCCTTCCTGTTTTTTTTTCCTCTGTTCCAGAAAAGACCTATATGCATTTGATTTTTCATTAATTCACAGCTCAAATGAACAGTCACTGGCTACTCTTGTTAAGAGTTTTGGGGATCGTGTGAGGATATAATGAAACACTGGAACCTGAGTAAACTGGGTAGCTGTTACCGAATAAGCAATTAAACTACAAATGTTTGAAAAACGTGAGAGTGTTATCAAGAGGAATTTTGCTCGTTTTGTAGAAAGCATATTAGTCCCTTTTGTTTTCATAAATAATGAATCATAATTCCAGATATAGGAAGAAAAACTTCATTGGTGTAGATAAGAGAGCCATCTGGCTCAAGGAACTCTGTTTCAGGTGGGCTGTGGTCCTTTGTGTATGAGTCTTTTTGTTATGAGTGCCCTTGAAAATGTAGAGATGTACTTGAGTTAATTCCTTTACTATAGAACGGTCTTGACAGAGATTACGAATTCATTGTAACTGAGGCTTTAAAAAATATTTTCATCATGATTTTATACTAATTGAAACTTTTTAGTGTTCTTACCTCTTCATTGGTAATTCAGTAGAAATAAATGGCTATTCCACAGTCCGACCACTGGGGGGTGTAGATTATTTTCATTTTTTTTGTGTTAAAGTCTGAATATAACTTGTGGTGTAAGTACTTCTATTGAACTAATTTAGCTCAACCTCAGATAAGCAAATCTCAGGAAGTTTTAATTTAATCTTTATGTCTTCTTAAAAAGGCCTTTAATACCCGGTCTCATATACTTACAGGATTAGTAGTAAAAAAATAAAAATGGTGTATTTTACTAGCATCATTATCAGCTGTGGAGTCTGAACAAGATTCTGACTCTTCTGATTAGCATTTTAGCTTTGTTCCTGTTTCTTTAAGCTACACTTCTTCTGGAAAGATTTAAGTCTAGGAAAAAAAACGTCCAAATTCTACTTAATGCTTTTTTTTTTAAGGTTATTAAAGATGCTGTGTAAAAGTAAAAACTAGTCTTTCTTGATATTCAGCCATTTATTATATTTGGTTGTAGAGAAGAAGTTTGACTGTACAGTAGCATTTTTCTTTGAAAAACCATATGGGTGATTAAGAATTATTTGATTGTAGTTTTTTAACTTTTATTGACAGAGTCCAAAAAGTGCCACCACTCATGTGATGGGCCAGAACCAGAATGTCCGGTACCAATTGGGAGTCAGGTGATCTACAGGTCACCACAGGGGGATACTGGAGGTGTGTGCCTCTTGCAAAATCAGTGTTTGGAAGATGAGCTCACCGTATCCAGGTTCATGGTGCATGCTCACTTGCAGTCAGAACATTCTGTGAGTCATCAGTCCAAACAGTGAAACAGTCAGTACCAAGACTAGCAGGAAATTAAAGTGACTGGCCTAGGGCCTGGTTGTTTTGTAAGAGGCATTTGAGGTGAAGTTTGCCTGAAGAGAGTTCATACCCACCATCCTTTGGTTCTTGCCTCTCTTCTCTTGTTAGCCCTTTATCTTTCCTTCTGGTTGACTTTCATTCTCCTTTCCCTAGCACTTTGTCTCCTGGTCTTAACCTGACATGATGTGGGGGAAAGCACTGACCCAGAAATTGGGTCTAAGTGGGTGACCGTAGACTAATTGCCTGATGTCTTGCTGGGCCTCAGTTTACTCACTTTTAAAAAAAGGTTTTACTTATTTGAGAAAGAGCACAGGGGTGGGAGGTTGGGGAAGAAGAAGGAAGGGGGAAAGAATCTCAAGCAGACACTGCTGAGGGCAGAGCCTGAGGCAGGGTTCAAGCTCACTACCCTGAGATCATGACCTGAGCTGAAACCAAAGAGTGGGACGCTCAACCAACTGAGCCACCCAGGCGTCCCTGAGTTGACTCACCTTAAAATGGATAAAGCTTTTGTTTTTCGTTTCCCTGTATCTTTATCCCTCCAATTGCTTTCTCCTTAACAGTTTTCCCTTTCTCTGATCGTTTTGTCTATATATTTTCTCATCTCTTTCCAGTTTTATTTCCTCTGCTCTTCCTTTCCCCCTCTTCCTCATCTTCTTTCTCATTCTCTTATTTTTTTTCTTTTTTTTTTTTTCCACTTCTCTTTTAAAAGGAGGAATTTGTGTTACCTGATGTATACTGAGTTAGATCACAAGCACCCATGGGCACTTTGATGTACTGCAGGCTCACAGTAATGTCCAGTAGGCTGGGCAGCAAGCAGTATAACATACTGAAGGCAAGATAAGTTTTTTGCCATTTCTCATATTGGTGAAATTTGTTTTTAATTCTGCCATTTAGTATTTTTATTTTATGCATCTTTGTGGTGTGTTGCTGTAGTAAACATTACCAGCCTCTCTTTACTTGATCATACATTTGGAAATACTGTCTTTTTGTGATGTTTGGAAGTAGAGGAAAAAGTTTAGTAATTGAACATCATTAAATTTATGAGGATCAGCTAGTATATTGTTGATGAATTAACTCAGTACTTTTATGGGATGATGAAAAATCCTGTCCTCTTCATTTCTTCATTAGTAGAACTTTGGCTGAATGTCCCTTTTTCTCCCCCTTGTTCTCAAGGTTGTCTCAGGGCACTAAGGTGGTGCTTTGTCCAATAGAAATATAATGGGAGTCCTATATGTAATTTTAAATTGTATAAAGTAAAAGAAAACCAGGTGTAATTTAATTTTAAGAATATATCTTATTTAACTCAGTACATCCAAAATATTATTTTAACATGTATCTAAGAAATTAGATTATTTCACATTTCATTTTTATTTTGTGTTTTATGCTTACAGCACATCTCAGTTGGTTCTAGCAACATTGCAAAGATAGCCACATTGTAGTGAACAGCACAACCCTAGACAACTGTACTGAATAAAATAGTATATTTTTAATTAAAAACATGTTTTGTCCATGTGTGTTAAGTATGTTTTCGAGTTTTAGAAAAATTCACTTGAAGTTACTAGATGTTGACTTATGGAAAAACATAAATACCAGGAATGTTCGAATTTTATAATGCTGCAGTGTCATGTTCTTAAATTATTTAGTATTATATGTTAATATTATATAACACTGTAATTAATATTAACATATAATTATTATGACTTTTCTATTATTTACAGGACTGAGCAGGCTATCTTCCATCCAGAATTGTGAAAATATTGAGTCATGCCGATATGACAAAAAATTGTTATTGAATTCTATAAAGCATCTATAACCTGCTGTCTTTGGGAAGCTCGTTGATACTTAGAAAATATATGTAAGCTATTTTCCCTCAAATGATTAATTTTTATAAGATTACTTCTCTATATGTATAGTTTTTATTTCTACAAACGAGGATGTGATTGATTTGGAGAATCATTAACCCAATCCCTGTCCTGTGTGATGGAAGCTGCAGTGACCGTCATGTGATTGGACAGGACTTGGTACCTATCAGTGTAAACACATGGCACAGCTTGTCCCATGCCCCTCCTTATCTCCTTCAGAGAGAAGGGGTTGAGGTGTTTTGAGCAAATCTTATTGGTAAAGTCATGTACGTATTGCCTTTTTTTTTTTTAAAGAACCATTTCCTTTCAGTTTTAACCATATTACTGTGTGGGCAAACAGTTTGCATTCAGTTTGTCAGCAGAGCGGCTTTCTGTTTTGGTAATTTAGGACTGTAACTTTGTCTCTGAAAAAAAGACATGCTTGATAAGCTAGTTCAGTTTTAAGATGTTTTACTTAGAAGATGATAGTAAAGATGAGGAGGAGGAGAAGGTTCATGAAGACTCATTAAGTAAAACTAAAGGTGTTTACCATGGAAAGGCCCCTGCTGGTATCCTGGTGAGTTACATGCCCCAATGTCCTGTTGCCTTTGCTTGCTTGTTCAGTCTGGGTAGTACTGAGAGAAGAGGGCTAACGTCTTTTCTTTGGAAAATGTAGCACCATAACGGATTTTATTAACTTTTAATGTTACATTCAGCAGAAATATTTGGTACCTGCTCGCCCTTATTCATGCTA
This sequence comes from Ailurus styani, assembly GCA_002007465.1. Classification (NCBI taxonomy): domain Eukaryota; kingdom Metazoa; phylum Chordata; class Mammalia; order Carnivora; family Ailuridae; genus Ailurus; species Ailurus styani. The sequence goes on along the minus strand of LNAC01000302.1, from coordinate 785,272 downwards.
CACCATCTTTCTACTTTTTTCTACTTACTATTTGACAACTTTCTGCCTAGAAACAAATGAGGTTGCTGCTTTAAACATAATTTTTAAAAAACTAGGTTTCAAGCTAAACATGTCTGGTTTTACATTTTTGCTTCTAAGTGCAATAGTTGAAGAATAAAAAACATGTAAAAGTTTTACAGTTTTTACTGTCCTAGCCAGAATTTTTTGAAAACTGAGCTAATATTTTGAAACTAGCATTTTATTCTGATATGATACAAAAGAGTGACTGCAGTCTTTCTCTCTCCTATAATTGTAAACAAAAAAAAAATATTGTAAGCTTGACATCCAGGAAAAATGCAAATTGAGAAGTGTTTTTTTTTTTAAATCTAGCAAGCTACAAAATCATAAAAGTGTAAGTTCTAGAAGTCAGCATTAAGGAAATAAAATCAGGTAAATTAAGGACAATATAATTTAACTCTACCTGTGGAAGCTTTTCCTTCAAAAATAATCTGAAGTAAATACCATGAGGTAAATGTATTTCTTAGGAAATTAAGGATGTATGTTTTTATGAAAACAAATGTAAAAAACAGATAATTTCTCAAATCTGTGGCTCATAATCAGGTTGATTTTAAAGTTATATAAATCTTTGTCACCTTTGAAAATGTTACCACATTTGTATGCTTTTTGCTTTTTGGACTTATTGATGAAAATGTACTTGTTCGGGGTTCTCAGGAACTAATGGAACTGAACATTTGTTTGAATATGAATGGAAGTCAGATACACAGAGAGAAGCAATTTACTTTTGAAATTCCCTTTTTAATAGTATAGACTGTATATATATATATATGGATTCATGCACATTTGTTGTTAAAGTCAGAAGGGAGAATAGTGAATATAGCTGAATCTTCATGAAACATATAAAAAATTATTTTATTAAGTAACACTAACACACACAAGCCACTTGTCTCAGAAAGAAGTTCCTATGCTTCCTGATTCTGGTGTTTTCTAGAGAGAAGTCAATGGGTATTTGATTAGACTGCATTTTTCTAACAGTTCCCTTTTATGTTAATGTCAGAACATTGAAGTCCCATGAGTCACCTCCCTGCCCCAAGAGAAACTTTGATTTTCTGAATGGCTAGTGTTAGGGACGCTAGATTTGATATCTGCTTAATGAGCTGTACTGATGATGTAAGAGTTAGACTTTATAACTTGGGTGTGTGTGTCTGTGTGGCAAGGGGGAGGGAAAAACCTGGTTTTCAGGGTCCAAGCCTTCAGTGACCCTGTTGTTCCTTACTATTCATATACTGCCTGGGTGAATGTCTCTAACTTAAAGGAGATGATTTTATGGGTTTGGAACATAAGTGTGTAAATCTCACAATTTAAAAAATGTGAGACGACTTTTGTGCTTTGTTAGAAATTAGGAATTGAAAAAGAAGTTTCCATAATTTTTAAACAGGTGAAGATAATTCCTTTTATTTGTTGAAGAAAAGACCACACTCTTTCATATTTTAATACACTGAAGTTCCAGAATAATCTGCTGGCCTTATTTCCACCACTTATGTTAAACTACCTTGATTGCATTTTTAAATTAGGGCGGCGTGTACTACAGGAGTGCTTAGGCAAACTTGTAATACTAGGAAATGCTTCTGGAATCAAGTCTTTCTGAGGAGACTCTAGATGACGTGTGGGCATTCTTATTAGAAATGAGAACGCCATGAACAGAGGCTTTGAGACCTGCTAATGGGGCAGAAGTGAGAACTTGACTTGTGTCTACATGTCCTCACCAGCTGCAGGAACTCCAGGAAGCAAGAGTGCAGTGCTTCTCCATCCTTGTCCCTCTGTGCTCTATCAGAGGACCTGGGCATTAGTGTGGTCGAGTCTCAAAAGCTTATTTTTTTTCAGAGAGAATTTTGTATGTTTATATTATTTATATCAAGATTTACTAACAAACACAGTGGTAGAAGATAGCAAGTCACCAGGTAGGTGGGGCGTGTGGCTTGGGGCAGTGTTTATGCTGAGTTAGGAAATCTTCAGTGGGGGACGGAGAAGCCTCTCCTCAATCCCCCCACCCTTAGCACATTTTGTCATTACTTTCTGCTGCCCCAAATCCTAGAATAGCACTAGGTAAATGGGTCCAAAACCAAACACTTTCTTCCAATGCAGCATCAGAATTGTTCACAAAACTAAATATTTAGTTGCATAGAATTTTCTTTTCTCTCAGAAATGTGGTGGTATTACTAGGTAGGCAGTTTGGGGCGAGTAAATTCTCCTAGAATCTTTCCGTTTTCACAGCTCATTTGCCTTTTTAATCCTGATGCCACAGATGAGCTCAGGGATTTTGTGGAGAGTAGCATAGAGGCTGTGGCTAGAAATATGTCTACGCTTTTTGAAAATTATTTATTATCCATTTTTATATTTATGCCCCCATCTGTTGTCAGAAGTGACTTAGAGACATGCATACACACAACTACTCCATAATACTGTAGAGTGCATGACGGAACTGTTAATTTAAAGAAAACAGTTCTTTTCATTCAGCAAATATAGATTATACCATACTGGTTCTGCTAGGTACTGACTTTTTTTTTTTTTTTGCACTTACTAATATATCTCAATTATTTGCTGCTCTGAGTTTTTGAGAAGCACAACTGGATGGATTTCAGCAAACGTCTATATAAATGCTGCCTCTTTTAGTTTGCCCACATACTTGGTTCTGATTATACATACTCCCAGTTAGCTGAGCTGTTTCACCCGGTTGATTGGGATAATCCCAGTATTGCAGATGTGATCCAGATGTTGGTCAGGCAACTTTGTTCATAGGAAAGACAAGATGGAATCCCATCACTGCCTTTAGATGTCCCATGAATCAGGTGTTGGTCCAGTCTACAGGATTTGGACATAACTGTCTATGAGGACCTGAATAAAAATCTTACCTCTTGGGAAAAACCCTTATTATATAATGTTTTACATTCACATTTTAGGTATTAAATATTCAAAATCAACCTATTTGTCCTGAAGAAAAAATTTTGGACACCAATTCTAAAGTAGATAAATTTTGTGTTTGTTATACATTCTTATCTAGTTGAAGGTAGGGAAAATAGTTTTTATTGGTTATTTATCACTCTTGCTGCTTGTTCTAGAAAAACACTTTTTATTTGTCCCTTCTTTGAAACCTGTTGCATAATCTAGAATCATTGTCTGAGCTCTTTTACTTTGCTTAACTTAGGATACTTGGGGAAGATATTTTTCAAAGGGAGGAAATAGCAGTATACTGAACTTACTAGAGTACCATTTTAACTCTGTGATAAAATCATGTTTAGAACTTTGTGTGCCCTTGGTATACTATCTTAATCCTAGCTGTATCTGTGTAGAAAAGACCTTCATCAGACATTTGCCTAAAGTGAATCCTAGGAAAACCTGAAGGGAGAGCTATGTAATCTCTAGAATGTTACTGCATTCTCTGAGAATTAATGTGAACTCCACTTGAACTACAAATAGGCTGTAAGTTAGAGGTCAAGGGGTAGTAGTTACGATTATAAGTCATTTGTCATCTTTTATATTTTAACAAAGGATGAAGTCATAACCATTATAGACTGATAATTCAGAACTTACTGGAAAAGTAATTCCTTTAGGGAAAGTGAAGCAGGAGAGGAATAGGAAGTACACCCTTCAATTCTGTTCACTCCCCATGCAGTGAGGTTTTCAAGAGGGGACTGTGCATTGATTCCCTTGCCTGTAGTCCTCAGTCACAGCTTGATAAACTGCCATTTGTGGGTCTATTGTGGCTTTAAAAAGTACTTGTATTTAATAATCTAGGGGCGGTGACTTGGTCATCAGGATTCCTCAAAGTTCCTCAGAGATTCCCAAGTCTGACCAACCCCTAGAACCCTTACTGAACTTCAAATACACCCCCCCCCAAAAAAACCAAACAGATTTCTTAGACAATTAAAGGGGGGTAATGGAGCCTAGGAATTGTTTTGTTTTTAAAACTAAACTACAGGGTGCCTGGGTGGCTCATCTGGTTAAGTGTCCAACTCTTAATTTCAGCTCAGATTATGATCTCACGCTCCTGGGATTGAGCCCCCACATTAGGCTCTGTGCTCAGCAGGGAGTCAGCTTGGGGATTTCTCTTTCCCTCTGCCTATCATGTCCACTGCTCACATTCGCTCACATGCGCTCTCTCTAAAATAAATAAATCTTTAAAAAAAAAGAAAAGAAAAACTAAACTATAGACTTTATTCATATTTTTTTCCCACTAAAGTCCTTTTTCTGTTTTCGGGGTCAAATCCAAAACCCCAGCTTGCATTTGGTAATGTCAATGTAGTCTCCCAGTGACAGTTCCTCAGTCTTTCCTTGTGTTTTGTGACCTTAACACGTTCGGTGAGTACTGGTCAGCTATTTTGTAGAATTTCCCTCACGTTGAGTTTGTCTGATACCGTCTCCTAATTAGATGGAGGTCATATATTTTTGGGAAGAATACTACAGACATGATGTCATATCAGGAGTTCCGTGATGGCAATGTGTTTTATTACTGGTGAAGTTTCCCTGATTGACTTGATTAAGGTGGTATCCGGCAGGCTTCTCTATGTAAAGTTAATGTTTTTCCCTTTTTTAGTGAATATATGTCTTGGGGGGAGACTTCGAGAATATAAAAACATCCTGTTTCTCCTCAAATTTTTGTCCTCTATTTTTAACATCCATTGCATGCCACAATTATTACTGTGGTGGTCTAATAGTGCTTTGCTTTTTCTTTTTAAGAGTTTATTTACTTATTTGACAGATACACAACGAGAGAGGGAACACAAGCAGAAGGGGAGTTTGAGAGGGAGAAGCAGGCTTTTGGCTTGAGCAGAGAGCCCGATGTGGGGCTCGATCCCAGGACCCTGTGATCATGACCTAAGCGGAAGGCAGATGCTTAAAAACCGAGCCACCCAAGCACCCCTAATAGTGGTTTTCTACTTCCTCATTCTGTATCGATTGGAATTCATCTTTGAGAGAAAGCTGCCCCTTGTCCTTGCTTGTTAACTTATGTCAGTGTGGACTCATGAGTATTTTATCCTGTAGGTAATAATACAATACTATCACTAGTTGCTCAAACTGTGTTAGTTCTATCCATTGGGAGCTCTTTCATGTTAGCTCCTTTTTTCCTTTAACATATCCCTATTCTCTTGATTTTGAATAATTTCATACTTTCTGGCACTATTAGATACTCCAGCATCAACATGTATTTTCCTGGCTTCAGCCCTGGGATTAACTACTTCTCCAAGGAGCCCTGGTCCTTTTTATTAGAGAATGATATTTAGAAACCAAGATCTGGGCTCTAGGTGTGCTTGTTGCACCTGCAGTGTCCTTGATTCTAGTATTCCTCTTAAAAGAGAAAACTAAGATATTAAATGTGCGGGCGCCTGGGTGGCTCAGTGGGTTAAAGCCTCTGCTTTCGGCTCAGGTCATGATCTCAGGGTCCTGGGATCGAGGCCTGCATCGGGCTCTCTGCTCGGCGGGGAGCCTGCTTCCCCCTCTTTCTCTGCCTGCCTCTCTGCCTCCTTGTGATCTCTCTCCCGCTGTGAAATAAATAAATAAAATCTTAAAAAAAAAAAAAAAGAAAAGAAAGGTTTAAAAAAAAAAAAAGATATTAAATGTGCATTCTGGCCCAGGCATAAGCACATTGATATTTATGCATCTGTCCCTGGAAACTTCTGATNGTAAAAAAAAAAAAAAAAAATTTAAAAAAAAAAAAAAAAAGAAAAGAAAGGTTTAAAAAAAAAAAAAGATATTAAATGTGCATTCTGGCCCAGGCATAAGCACATTGATATTTATGCATCTGTCCCTGGAAACTTCTGATTTTGGTCTAATACCACAGGGTTCGTTTTAGCCTTCCCTCTAGGAAATTGTATTTTTAGAAGCTTCCCACATATTTATGATTAATCAGACTTGGGGAATGATAGCTTTGGGATATATATTTGTTAGGTACATTGTGGACCCAAAGTTCTTGTGGCTTTGTTAAGTAATCTTCATTGGTGAATACTCCCTTTGTTGAATCATCATTGTTTCCCATTCCTGGGTTAGTCATCATTTCTTCTTCTTACACTGAAAAGAATTTTTATGTCATTCCTACCTCTTCTACCTAAGGGAACTCAGCCAGCTGGGATAGGAGAGAAAGTCCCCAGTTTTCGTGTCGTGGAGTGGAAACCAGTCCCGTCTCATGGCCAGCATTTTTACAAAACTTGTCAGAGAAATTGAGTGCACTTGAGGGAATGCTTAGTGGTTTGAATGCTCAGGGAGGCCATGTGTATATTACCCACTCAAGTGACAAAAAGTTCACAATTTCACTAAAGCTAAATTTATTTTAATCCTTGAATTATCTTCTTTTTGATAAGGCAGTCTACATTCTTTTTCTAAAGCACAACATTCTTTTAAAGCAGGTACTTGGTTTATCAGACTTGATATGATAATAAACCCTTCAGCCTGGGGTTGTCAAGGATGTTTAGACTATGAACTTTAGGCCTGCATGTGCTTGTTAAGTTAGTAGCTGTAGGTTGGTTAAAGTAGGTGCAGAGACCTTTACATTCTACTGGAGTAATTCATCTGGCATGTTCCTATCTGAACTTAACAGAGTACCATATGATGGGGGTTGAGGGACTTCAACCCAAGGACTTAACACAATTGGGACAAGTTTAAAATGTCAATTAATTCATCTGTGATATTAACTGAGGTTTTTAGGGGGACATAAGAAGATGAATTTAGTTTAACATGTCTTTCCCTAGGTCTATAAACTACAGGAACATGCTTATTTGTTCCCAACAGTCTCATGGCTGTTATTTCAACTGTAGAAGAGTCATGATGTCAATTCCTGACATCTAGGTCAGCAAGTAAATAGAAAGAACTTCAAATAAAGTCGGTGTTTCAAAGGAAATTGTATCCAACCAATGTGTGGACTAAAGTGGTAGTCATCATTGAAAGTACAACGTATGGTTTCCTTAGGAACTTGCTAAGATTATGTGCCTTTCATATGTGAAAGTGAGCCTAACAGTCAGATTTCCTATTTTATGTTAGAGTTGCTTATGGTTATCAGTGATCACCACCGAAATAGGTTAGCACAGTTGTCTTACCCTAGAAAGTTTAGGATGAGAATATGTTCCTTAAAACATGTTTATGACTATAATGTAGTCATATCTTTAGGGCTACTCATAATAGCTTAATATTTTTCATGTATGACAGCATGTGGAAGAATCCTCATGGCCTTCTAAAAGCATTTATGAAATTCCTACTTACTGAAAATTACTAAACTTAGCATTAGTGTTTTTAGGAACTTATGGTCCCAACATACAGTAAAAAGCCTGGGAATTTGAGACAGACATATCTGAGCTTTTGTCTGTGAATCACGGTGTAACTGTTTGGCTCTATGTAAATTGCTTTGTCCCCATGTAAGTTTAGCCCCAGTTTTCTTGCTAGTACAACACATATGGCATTTATCTCACCTAATTGTAAGGATTAAATGAGATGAGATACATCAGATGGCATTTAGAAGGGATAAATGTTAGTGCCCTCTTCTTTTGTACCCATCACTTTCCCATGACTAACACTAGGAAGGATATGGAGTAAAACATCTAAATTGTAGGTTAGGTTATAAGTGTTTTTTCAAGGATATGCATAGTTTAAAAAGTTTTATAGTGTGAGTAATTAAAGAGTTTGAATTTTCAACAGTGTAAGTGAATCTTTAAGTAACTACCACATATGAAAATCTAAACTTGTAAAACAAATTATTACCGCTTTGTAAAATAATTTAAAGGATTTATTTTAATAGCAAACTCTTCCCAGTACACTGAAGATATTTTTAAAACAATAGCTGCAAAATCGGCCTTGCAAAAGTACATCAAAGCAGTCTCACTCTTATTTACCCAAATAAAATGAAATTATATTCACACAAAAGACTGTACACAAAAGGCTTTATTTGTAATCACCAAAAACTGGAAATAAGCCAGATGTCTTTCAACTGGTAGATGGATAAACTTTGGAACATCCAGGTAGTGGGATACTGTGTACTTATTAACACAAGGAGACAAAATGCTGATTCCTACCACAGTATTATTAATCAATCTCAAATGTATTATGCTAGGTGAGAGAAAGCATATTCAAAAGGCTACATACTATATAGTTTCATTTATGTGACATTCTAGAAAAGGCAAAGATTATAGAGACAGAAAACAGATCAGTGGTTGGCAGCAGATGGGGGAAAGCATGGACTACAAAGGGGCAGGGGTGCATTTCGGGAAAGGAGCTAGTTCTATATTTTGATTATGGTGGTTATATGATTGCATGGTTAAAACTATACACTAGAACAGGGTTAATTTTAGTGTATGTAAAGTACATCTTCAATCTTTAAAAAGAAGAATTGATTTTGAATAGTTCCAGGTATAGCTATTTGAAATTTTAAAATTGCATTTCATAGCAGACTTGGCATGAACATTTAGCCAGAAGTTTTTATATGCTAATAGGTATAACCATTAAACTAATGTTGACTAAGTAATAGTTTAATATCTTTCATTATTAACTATAAATAGAATTTTAAACTCATTACATTTCTTAAGGATTTCACTTCTGTGTTTTCTCTCTAGTCTCCAGTTAGGTTAAATGTTCTTGTAACATAATCTGTCCCCTCATGTATGAGTAGATTGGGCATATTTTAGGCATGACAGGAAAAAAACAACTAAATTATCAGAAATGGCCTTCATTTCAAGGCATTATTCTGTAATTTGGGAAACGGAGGGAGAAGTGACAAAGAGAAATACAAGAACTGTTAAATTTTAGTCTGAAATGATTTTGGTCACAGGAGTGATATGGAGGTCAAGGCATGTGGTTAGGGCCCACTTTTCCTAGTGTGCTGTTAGCCACTTTATGATCTACACAAGGAACACATACTTCATTGTATGTAGTGAAATCTAAAGATATGTGTAAGAGTGAACATTTAGTTTTCCTTGCTCTGCACCAATTCTGTTGCTTTAAAAAGTGAATTTTTGTTACATTGCTGAGGCTCAGGAAAGTGAAACTGTTGCTACTAGCTGTTTACCTTGAAGGCTGTGCCTTACAGAATTCTAATGTTGGGCATTTTCATGTAAGTAGACTCACTAGTAGGAAATGATAACCTAAGTTCTGTTCCATGCTCTTTTCTGTCACAGTCTTTGGTCATGGTATGATCAGTGTCCCCTTCCGCCTTACCTCTGACTCAGCTGACTTCCCCACACTGACTTCCCCTGACAGACCAGCAAGTGGTCTCTTCTCTGCGTTGCTCTGGGGCTGTTCCGTGTTCTTTGGAGTGATCTGCACGGATGTCGTTTGTTCTCATGGGGATATTTTTAGATTTTTAGATTTACCCGTTGGGGGTGGGTGTCATTTTTGTCAGTCACATACACTAGATTTATGCATGTTTTTTCTGTGAAGTCTTAACCAGCATCTGGAGAAAAGCATTGGTTTCAGAATATCTGAGCATTGTTTTTGGAATACTGGGTTTGTCCCCACTGTTCTTGGCATTTTTCTTAATGTGTGGCTATCTGTATATATACACATATGTCTTCACTTAATTATTGAATTTCTCTCTTATTTGGATTACAATACAAAACATTGTGTATATATCTCCCTCTCCTTGTTGATTCTGTTCACTAGATCTTGCATTCATTGATTTATAGATTCATTCATGCAAAACTACACATTTGTTGATGCAAAACTACTCATTTAGAACCTCTCATTGCTACGCACTGTGCCAGGCTTTGGGGAGGTTGTAAACACTTCTTTCTTTGTTGGAACTTAAAACTTGGAAGTGGGGTAAACAAATGACTGCAGTGTGGTGAGTGCTTTTATGCTGTGGTAGAGAAAGGGCAGGGCAGAGCAGAGCACCTTGGATGCACATAGCCACAGACCCCTTGCCACCTACCGCATGCCTCCTCGCCCCATCTCTTTTTGAACTTCTTTTGGATTGTGTTTTGTGTGTTCACAGTCTGTTGTGGGAATACTTTATTCCCATCTCTTCTTCATCCAGGGAGACTAACCTCCTTGTTCCTCTTATAAAATATTAAATTAACAGCCAACAGTGGTGGTTGGATGGATTGAGAAGAAAACTTAGATTGGATTTTGGAGGATTGTCCAGAAAACTATTAGGCCAATAACTCAGGTGGAAAGTAGGGGATTGATGGTTTTTGAAGATGAAATAGGGGACACAGTCCTTCCTTCAATTGTACCTGCTAAAAAGCCAAAACAAATACTCGAGTAAAACTTGGGGCCACCACTTGGGAAAAAATGTGTATTGCTTTGGCGGCAAAGTGTCTTCTCTTTTTTCAACCTTACTCAGCCCAAGGTAATTGTTCATCCACTTTGTAGATAGTGAGTATGGTGAATTCATAGAGAGGGATTCCAGTAAGCAGAAATCTGTGCTTGCAAACTTCTGTGAAGAGACACTGTCATGACATATTAGAAATCTAAATTTATCGACTCACCAGCCAAGCTTAAGGCCAGCCTCTTGTTTTCTCATTAAAAAAAACAAACAAACCCAAACTGGGAAAAAAAATTGTCAAATCACTGTGTTATACACCTGAAATTAATGTAACATTGTGTGTCAACTATACTTAAAAGTTCTGAGTTCAGGGGAGGAAGGCTTTTACTAGTTTTCTCAGGATGTTTTTTTGGTTGTGGGTTGGAGGGTTATAGAGAGTTCCAGATGGCTTTGTCAGGTCAGAATCAGTATCCGACTATCTGTATTTAAGTCCTTTGTTGGTAAACATCAGAAATGGACGCTGAACCAGCCAAGCAAACAAAGGAGCTTATGACTATTCATGAGTCAGAGAAGTGATGGGAGGGCGAGGTGTGGGGCTGTGTGGCATCTCTGTATCTTGAGCTGGTGGGCCTCCTGGATTATATCACTCAGATACCTCAGCCCAGCTAGATTCTTGTCACTTTGGCTCTCCATACACACTTAAAGAATATCTGTCTGGGTCAGAGGTCTTCCTACCCCATCAGTCAGCTGGTGCCAATGTCTAAGTCCAAAAGCACAGATATGTTTACTAGGGATTTACCCCTTTGTTTGAAGGGGTCTCTGAAAGATGAAATCATTGTGATCCAGGGAGCCTTATTATTACCGTCTGATCAGCCAATGCATCATGGATATGTTCAAATTCCAAAACGGGAACATTGGGTCAGAAAATTTCCTCTTCTCCCCTATCTGTCCTGAAGGTTGATGTTGAATAGTATTGGTTTACAATTAGGGAAGGAACTGCTAGGAGAGCAATCTTCCCAGATCAGAATTTTTATAAATGAGGAGTGCCTGGCTGGCTCAGTTGGTAGAGCATGTGACTATTGAGCTCAGGGTCTTAAGTTCGAGCACCACGTTGGATGTAGAGATTACTAGAAAATAAGTCTTAAAATTTTTGACAGAACCACTGCCAGTCCTAGAATTCAAGCCTTAAAAATGATCAGGTCAGCTGTTTATTTGAATGTACGAAATTCAAGGTCTGTTTAGTTTGGGTTACACGTCAAAGTAATAGACATGCCTTAAAGGACAGGATACATACTTTAACCCATAACAACTTGGTTTTCTCAAACTGAATCAGGACTGGGAGGACAAAATTCGTGCAGTAGAAACTGAGTTAGTTCCCAAACCTGGATACCTATCAGAATCATGGAGAACCGATCCTTAAGACACCACTTCGAGTTTTTTATGTCTGGATTGGGGTCTGGGAATCTACATTCTTCATCACCAAAACTTGATTCTGTTACAGGTGGTCAGAGGACTACTCTTGGAAATAGTAACCTACAGTGTGGTCCTTGTCAGTTTTCTTCACTTAACAGGAAAAAAAGTTGGTTAGACCTAAAACGGTCCCTGACTGTGCTTTCAAACAGTAGAGGGGTGATAGGGTTGTTCTTCCCTATAAAGACAGTTCCTAATCTACAGGAAACTGCCTAGAAACTCTGATCCTTCAAAGAACACCTCATCCTGGCTAAATCTGTGTCTCCAGAAAGACAGAGGCCAGACACCAGCTCAGAAAGATTTCTAGAATTCCCCTGTACATCTTCTCTGAAGAAAGATCCAAGACACCATCCAAGGCTTTAAGCCCTCTTACAGTTGACTTTATGATAGACTGATTTTGGAGGTAGCAAAAACAGGCATGGAATTTTATCATAGGATCTTTTTTTTTTTGTATTTATTTGACAGAGAGAGAGATCACAAGTAGGCAGAGAGGCAAGCAGAGGGAGAGGGGAAGCAGGCTCCCTGCTGAGCAGACAGCCCAATGCGGGGCTCTATCCCAGGACCCTGAAATCATGACCTGAGCCGAAGGCAGAGGCTTAACCCACTGAGCCACCCAGGTGCCCCTGTCATAGGATCTCTTGATCCTACGTGGAGCTATGCTTCTCTAACCTGGGTCATCTTCATAATCAGTTGTTAAACTTCAAAAAAAAATTCAAGAAAATTTGCATTTTAAAAAACTGTTAAGGATGATTTTCATAAACAAAATTTTGAACCAATGCAATAAGTAAAAATTTTTGAAGTTTAACCTTAGTAGGAGGTTCCCCACCAAGTCTGCCCTTTTTATTTCCATGTTTAAGTTGGTTTATTCATTCAGCAATATTTACTGAATCCTAACTATGTGCCAGATGTATTACTAGCTCTGTCTAGAAATCGTTGCATAATCCTAACAGCTGCTGTTTTTCCCTTAGCATCACCTTGGGTCTGTCACAGCTCCTACTAATTCTCCATCTCCTCTGCAACTTCTTCTGTCTTTAGGGCTGTGCTCTCTCTTATTTGAATTGTTTATACAGTACTCTGAAATTTTGCTGGGAGACACTGGGTTTTAATTTACAGATTCTTTTCACAGGGATGGAATGGTCCTAGAAATGAAGGAGAGCCCTGTTTCAACAATTGCAGGACAAAAGGGGACCTGCTGTGATCTTGAGACTTTCGAGCAGTGCATTTTAGAGGCGCAACTGTCAGCATTTCCTTATGGACTATAGTTTCAAGGAAATCAGATGGGCCTTAATACACCACCTACTTTGGAGTCCTGGGATAACGCCCTTCCCTCACTGAGGGCAAGGACTATTCCTTGTGCAGTGGGTATTTCCTGTTTATTTTAGAAAACAAGACTTAAAAGGCAGATATTTATAAAATAAGAAAAATTAAATTAGCATTTTGTTATGATGTGGGATAAAAAGCTGAGTGGTACAAAGTAAGGCATTTATTTGAATTTAAATGGCCAAGAGTGGCTTCTCCAGGAAAGCTGGGTTCTTTGGCAGGCTTAGTGTCAGTTGTCTGTTCTCACGCAGAGATAGCACTATTTTGTATAGTTTTCCATTACATATGTCTAGCGAAGTTGTAACCTCATTTAGTTCTCTGTGATCTCCATAGTGTCTGCTGGCCACAGAGAAAATGTCTTGACAGGATGTGGGCAAGTCCTCTGGGGTACTTTTCATTCGCAAACGCCTGACCTCCCAGACCAGGGAGGAGTTTGAGGCAGGTGCTGCTGTGTCTGTTGTTGCTCCCTTTCATCTCCAACTTTCACAGTTCAGTTCTCAGCTGATGGTGCCCTCCACTTTCATGTTTGGCTACCTTTAAGAGACTCTGGAATTCCTGGAGGACTGTAGGATTTAAGTACAACTTGAGTTCAGCCCTGAGATCTCTTGTCCTCAGGGTTACCAGCTCACCTTGAGAGCCCCATGATTTAAGCTACCGGTGGGAAGTAGCGAGGAGGTTGGGATCCCGAGTCACAATACAGCTGGGTTGTAGTGAATATTAATAGAAAGTAAATACCTTTTGTCTCAGCCTAAATGTAAAATGAAATGAAAAATGTCTGCCTTACATAATCTAAATTCCCTTTTTGAAGATCAAATGAAGTATGTTTGAGAAAGTTGTTGAAAAATATTAAGTGCTACTCAGAGGTAGAATATAAGCTTGGATGCCTGGAGGAGTTTGGTCTAGGAGCATAGGTGTAAGCTGGAATGTGTACAAGGCAGCAGTGTTCTGGTGTTTGTTTCCTGAAGTATCTAGATGTTTCCGTTCCCTCATAGCACACTGCTCACATCTGTGAGCAGAAGGTTAGAATGTTTAGGGCAGGTTCTTGGATAAAAACTGTTCATCTCTGTCCACAAGCCATGACCACACGTGATCTCCCAGGAGCTCAACTTCCTAATCTTGAAATGCAGGCCTAGCAGGAGAGAGTGAGTACTCTGTGCTCCCTCTGGTGATAGCGTACAAAGAAGACTTGGAGCACCAAGTAGCATTAAGTAAAAATAATATCCCTAGTTGCTAAAAGCAGCCCACTTGCAACAAGAAATCTGGGGGATGAGGGTCTCATCAAAGCTTTTAGGCTCCGTGCTTAGAGCACTTCTATCATTTAGAGTTGTGGTTAAGGACATACACTCTAGAATCAGACTTGAGTTTGAGTATCGACTTTATTACTTAGTGTGGTGACACTGGACACTGCTGAACCTCAGTTTCCTCGTATAAATGGGAATATTGATACCAAACTCCAGATACTGGTGGAAATTATAGGAGCTAGTGTACAGGTTGACAGTAGCACTTGACATGTGATGAACGTTATAACAACCCAGCTGTAGTTGGGTTTGCTAGTAGTAGCACTGCTAACTAGTTGTTAATAGTATTGAATAAATATTTGAAGGTAAACTTAAAACTTAGGAAACAGATTTTGATGATCCATGTGAGTGGTTTGGAATGTATCCATTTTTGTATTGATCACAATTTAGAAATTGTGGTATTTTAATATCTCCTATATCTCTTTTCCTTAGTAAAAATTATTTTTGATTGAACATATCACCTTTAAATAATTTGGGGGCAGTTTTTATAGGAAGAGGATCTGTTCTTGAACCTATTTACTGATGGATTCCATTTATAAATCTAAACTATCATGATAGTTTATTTAGTTTCTCTGATGCTCCAGAAAAGCTGCTAATAAGTATATCTTTAAATTTTTGGTAAATAATTGATTCTTGAAAGCTCCTTATTTATTCCAGATACTGGTGTGTATTTACTTTAAAATATTTTATAAGAGAAATCTGATATTGGACACTCTTGAATTTCATTCACGAAGGACTGATTTAAATCTATTGAATTTTATGCATAAGGGGCCATTTAGTTTCTGTTAGGTATTTTAGTTAATTACTGTTTTCTGATTCTTTCCATTTTTAGTTTAGTGATAAGTGCCTCTCTGTCTTGGGAGCTCCCAGTGTTTTACCCAGCCCATGGGAGCCAGTGCCTGTACATAAACACACACTGTATATTGTACACACCGTGTTATCAGTCAGGTCTCTCGGCACTCGTGTGTTTAGTTTCAGATCTTCCATTTTTTTTTTTTAAGATTTATTTATTTGTCAGTGAGAGAGAGCACAAGCAGGCAGAGTGGCAGAGGGCTACCTGGCGAGCAAGGAGCCCAATGTGGTACTCAATCCCAGGACTCTGGGATCATGACCTGATGAGCCGAAGGCAGCTGCTTAACCAACTGAGCCACCCAGGCGTCCCAGGATCTTCCATTTGAAGGAAGTTCTCTAGTTTGTCATAAAAGTGAAAGTAAACCCAGTCATTTTAGATATTTTAAGAAAGAAGAATACTTAGCCCAGAGTAGATGAGACCTAGTTATGGTTGTACAACAAACTCTTAGATATAAGTGGTATCATTTAGAAAGAGAGGGTGGCACATACCCATTGTGAGTTCTAGTGGACATAATAACTAGGGCTGTCTGATACAGTTATGTACTTCTTGGTGAAAGGAGTGAATCTTTCAGTGAAGTACCCCAACATTGAAAAACAGTATGGCAGTTATGATGTTTAAGAAGATACTTGTCTTAGCTCAAGCTGCTATAACAAAATACCACAGACTGGGTGGTTTAAACAACATTTATTTCTCACAGTTTTAGTCCAAGATAAGGTGTTGGCCAATTTAGTTCCCAGTGAGGGCCTAATTGAACCTCAGTTTCCTCATATAAATGGGAATATTGATACCAAACTCCAGATACTGGTGGAAATTATAGGAGCTATTGTACAGGTTTACAATAGCACTAGGTTTGCACACAACCACCTTCTCTCTGTTCCTCACATAATAGGAGGAGAGTACATGAGCTCTCCTAATGAAGACATTAATCCCATCATGGAGGTCTCACCTCTTGACCTCATCTAAACCTAATTACCTCCCAAAGGCCCCACCTCCAAATACCCCAAATACCCTCGTGTTGGGGGTTAGGGCTTCAACATAAGAATTTGAGGAATAGACACAAACAGTCCATAACAATACTTAACCTTTTTAAGCCTTAATTTTATTATCTTTAAAAATAGAAATAATATTTACTCATTCATAAGGTAGTTCTGAGATAATGCATTTTGGTACCTAGTCGGGCTCCTGGGTGACTCAGTTGGTTAAGCATCTGACTCTTGATTTCAGCTCAGGTCATGATCTCAGGATTGTGAGATCGAACTCTGGCTCAGCACTGGGCATGGAGACTGCTTAGGATTCTCTCTCCCACTCCCTTTGCTCCTCCCCTGTGTTTAAGGAAATTGTTAAGAATTTGATACATAGTAAGCTCTTAAAAAATTAGGCTACTGTGATGATTAAATTGACCATATTTCAGGGATGTGCTAGAAGTGCTTTTGGTATTTGTGGAAAGACTAGACTAGATAAATACTTTCAGTTCTACGAATCAATTACTGCATGTTTATATTTTTCTTTGTGCTTATGAGCCTGAAGATAGGGATGCTGTTCTGTGAACATCCTTCAGTTCCACATTCCTCTTTCTGTATGGGCATCTTTTTGTCCATCTGCTTTCTGATTATGTATGTATTCTTATTCTGTCTTTCCCTTTCTCTGAATTTCCATCTGTCTGTCTCTGTATCCCCTCTTATTCTCTGTCCCTGTTCTTGAATTTATTTTCTCTTTTCTACTGTTTTTTCTCACCATTCGCTCTAATGGATAATTTACAATGTGTACTGTTTTTGCTATATTTTTTAATCTTTATTTTATTTCAAAAGGTAGTGTCTTCAGTGAGGTGTACCCCTGAGATGTGACTTAATCGTCTGGCTTTCTGCCCCTGTTCAGAGTTCTGCTTTCCCAGGTGTTGAACAGGACAGGTGTCAGAGGCCTGAATTTGTTCTCACTTAGCTTTATTATGGCTAGTGCTGGGCTGGACGTGTAGGAATGAAGTTTTATGGTGGTAAATAATGGTTAAAGAAGAAGCTGTTTAACATATCATGCGTACAAGAACCAGCTGCTTTTGCTCCAGACATAACCATGAGGGAGCCCCCTTCCCCTGCTTAGTCGGAGTGCCCCTCCTAGCAGAAGTGTGCCCCTTATTCCCAGGGTGTAGCGAATGTTAGAGCAGGAGGATTCCCTTTTGTTTTCCCAGCCTTCATAATACAAATGGAGTTGTTTTATATCTGCTAAGAAAAAAAACAGTCATTTGATAGTGTATATTTTTCTACATGTAACAACTGGCATTTACACAATAGATATTCTTGTATAACAGCGCATCCTTTAACTCTGGTAATTAAAATCATTTTGAATAGATATAGTTACACTTAATTATGGATCCCATGCTCTAGTTGACGTAAGCTCATTACACATTTAGTTCATAAGTCTAGTTTTTTTGTTTTTTGTTTTTTTTAAAGATTTTATTTATTTCACAGAGGGAGAGAGATCACAAGGAGACAGAGAGGCAGGCAGACAGAGAGAGGGGGAAGCAGGCTTCCCGATGAGCAGGGAGCCCAATGCGGGGCCTCCCAGGACCCTGAGATCATGACCTGAGCCGAAAGCAGAGGCTTTAACCCACTGAGCCACCCAGGCGCCCCATAAGTCTACTTTTATGGCTGAATGAAGATGCTTGAAGTTAACATTTTTTAGTTTCTTTTAAGAAAAGAATATATATAATTAATTACGAAATTTTAAAAAATTTGTAACAAAACTCCTTTTTAAATTGCCACCAGTCAGGCAGTAATACAAAGATTGACTACTTGGGTGGTGGTTCATGTACATGCTGACAAGCAAACAGCATGTCATGAACATATGTTACTTATAGAATATGAACATGATACGCGCAGGAACCTGGATGAATCTCCATAGCAATAGGAGTGGGAAAAGGCAATCACAAAAATGTTATATACCATATGATTCCATTTACATAACTTTTTAAAAAATGACAGAATAACAGAAATGAGCAAATTGGTGGTTGTCAGGGATTAAGGAGAGTGACAGAAGTGGCTGAGTGTGGCTATAAAGGCCAATAGGATGGATCTCTGTGATAATGGAAATGTTCTCCATTTTAACTGAATCAATGTTGATTTCTGATTGTGGTATTGCAGTAGAATTTTGCAAGATGTTGCCATTGGGGGAACTGGTTAAAGGATACATGGGATCCCTTTGTATTATTTCTTAAAACTACATGCCTGTGATTCTACAGTTACTGCAAAACAAAAAATTCTGATTATTTAAAAAGGATGTAATACAAATATTCTGATGAAATAGAATTTCCACCCTACACATTTCTCTTTTTCTTTTTTGGCCTTATTTATTGATGGTTCATTTGCTCATTCCTTTATTCATTGAAGAAATCATTATTGAACACTTGCCTAATTTGGTCTTGCCAAATGAATTCTTCTAAAAGCAAAATCACACACCAACTTCTGTTTTGTAAAGGATACTGCCTCATTTAGTAGTCACTTCAACAGCTAGTTTATATCTGCAAAGTCATCTCTTTTCTAGATAAATCTAGGGGCCTCGGTAACGTTAGCTTTAAAATATTCAAAGAATTTTCTGAGGTAAAATTATTGTGGCTGTGCTTAATGGTGTAAAACTGGTGAGTCTTGATTACACATTCATCTTTGTAGAACAGGAGAAAAAAATGTTTGAGTGGAATCCGGGTACTGCCAGTAGGCACTCACTCATCTGTACGGTGAGTTTCTCTGGTGGCAGATATTCTGGCAGGCCCCTAAGTTTTCCCGATGGAGTAACGTTCTTTTTCCCAGTTCAGCTTTGGACTTATCTGACAACATAGAATGTGATCTCTGGAAACTTTTCTGAGCATGTAACTTTGAGCTTAAGGCTCCTGAAAAGCTGAGTTTAAAGAGACAACTGTGCTTATGATGAATGACCTAGAGAATAATCTGTCTCTTCTCTGGTTCAGTAAAAGTTGACTTCTGGATTAGCCAGAGCTGTGGAGAATCTCGTTTGGTCTGTGTCCCACCTGTCCCCAGGAGAATGATTGTTGAATTGTGCTTTGACATAATACTAGGGGTGTTGGTGTCTAATGAATGAAATGTGATGGTATTTGATAACTAGAGATAAAACTTAATCTTAGGACTGAGGAGGAGCTTTTTTTTTTTTTTTTTTTTTTTTTTATTNGGAGACTTCCCCACTGGTCCTCAACACATACTGTATGGCGGGCTCCCCATCCTGTGGTCCCACCTGCAGCCCCAACGGATGTGGGGCACAGAGGAAGCTTTTTCTCTAATCCTTCAGCCCTGGTCAGGTGCACACTCCTATCCTTCCTTGACCCTTTCTGGAGGACCCTTTTCTAGCCTAGTTATCCTGATTTGACTAATTATTGTTGAGCAACAAGATTAAAACTCTTTTCTGTGCTTTGTAGAACATGAATATATGTACCAGTGAGTTGTATTCAAGCGTTGAGGGGATTTTCAAAAAAAGTAATGTTATAAATGGGTTAGACCCAGTGTAGCTCACCCAGAGTTTATTTAATCTAGCATGTCTCTGAACCATATTCTATCAATAGTTTTGTAGAAAACTCATCTCTCACTTATCTGTCTTCAGCAGAAACAACCTATTTTCTGGTTTCTCCTGGAGGTGATCATTGGTCATTTGTTTCTCTTTGGCTGCTGTGGTCAGGGTGGTTCAGTTGCCCCACATTCCCAGTGATTTTGAGCAAGAGGGCAGTCGTGGTAGTCTGGGTTCTTTCGTGGTTCTGTGCAGATTCTAAAATTTAGGGGGATACCCCTATGGGCAGCTGGCAGGATCTATGATGATGGAAAACAAAAGGGCATGAGACCCTGGCTGGGATAGTCTCTTGAGATACAGAAGAACCACCTGATTTTGTCCTTGCGTGGAAATGTGTAAAAGCAGTGATAGCATGAGATTAATTGGTTCGAAATCAGCAAGGTTAGTAATGATATGTAATATGGTATACAAATGTGCAATGTCCTTTTAATGACTACTGTTTTTTTTCTCTGTCATTGGATCCATAAATTCATTGTTATTATCTCATCTAAAAAATTTTTTTTTTCTTGTCTTTATAGTTTCAAACCATGAATTATGTGGGACAGCTGGCTGGGCAGGTGATTGTCACTGTGAAGGAACTCTACAAGGGCATTAACCAAGCCACTTTGTCCGGGTGCATCGATGTCATTGTGGTGCGGCAGCAAGATGGCACCTATCAGTGCTCGCCTTTTCACGTTCGGTTTGGGAAGCTGGGGGTCCTGAGATCCAAAGAGAAAGTGGTGAGTGCAGGGGACAGCTTGTTCTCAAGGAGGGTGAAAGGTTAGGTGGTAATAGAATAAATTGTTCTTACGTGCTTTTTGGACTCCCCCCCCCCCCCCCCCCNATGATGTTGAAGATAATGGTATAAGAAGTCAACATTTATGTGTTATTTTGAAGTTGTTGCTGAATATAAGCCTTTCTGTAGAAAGTCTCCCCAAGGGGGGCAAAAAAGGCTGAAAATTATCTTGATAATCCTGTTTGTTGCAACTCAGCAGAACAAAATAGAGAAACTGGAGTTATAAATAGGGAAGGTTAGGTGTCTTTAGAAGATTTCTTTGCCCTATACAGCACTTTAAAATATTTAGGGGAGGGACACCTGGGTAGCTCCGTTGGTTCTGTCTGCCTTTGGCTTAGGTCATGATCCCAGGGTCCTGAGATCAAGTCCTGTACCGGGCTCCTTGCTCAGTGGGGAGCTTGCTTCTCCCTCTGCCTTCTGCTCACCCTGCTTGTGCGCTTGCTCTGTCTCTAACAAATAAATTTTTAAAAAATTTATAAAATATTTAGGGCAATGCCTTCATACCAATTGTGAATGGGATAGACTGGATGTAGTCTAAAATACATTATATTTATTTAAACAAAATAAATGCCAGATTTGTTTTGACAAAGCTGTTAAATCTTCTATGTATCTAAGTTTTGTGAGTAATACCAGGACTTATCTCCAGATCTTACTGAATGCAAACCTAGGGGCCATATGCTTTTGTTGGCTTTTATTTATTTGGGGGAAGATTCATTCAGAAAGAAAATAATTTGTGTTGGTTTTCCTTTTTCTTACATCCTCCACCTTCAAGTAATGGAGCAATGGGAAGGCTTGTTAATGTATCTGATGTCAATCAAGTTAGAATGCTGAGCTGGTAATAAAACCTTGCAGGTACATAGTCGTATTTTCCTTTTCTACTCTTACCCCACATTATCTACCTGAACAATTTAGGGAGATTTTATCAGGATTTTAAAGCCCAATGAAAGATCCACACCATATTGGGGCAGAGAACTACGTGTTAGAGGACCATCGGCATAAGTTGGAAACATCTATTTCCAGATGTTGGCTATTTTACGTAGGTGATCTTATTCTTTAAAATAGAAATTTCTATTTTAATTAAACTTAGGTTGTTTTGAGAATCAAGAAAACTTTTATGGGTTTCACACCACTAGATATTCTCCCTTCTTGCTCCCCACCAAAACACATCTTCTTTTCTAGGTGTTATAAATCAGTTCTCCACTGGAGAACCGTGTTGCAGTGTGGCAGGATTTGTGTGGTCTGGCCTCTGTTCAGTCACCCTTTGGAAACCAAAAGTAGTCACGCAGTTCATTTATTAACTTGGAGACTTTCCATTGCAAAACAGTGTTCACCCACAGTTAGGCTTCTTGGAATTTTTTTTTTTTTTTTTTTTTTTTTTTTTTAAAGATTTTATTTATTTATTTCACAGCAGGAGAGAGATCACAAGGAGGCAGAGAGGCAGGCAGAGAGAGAGAGGGGGAAGCAGGCTCCCCGCTGAGCAGAGAGCCCGATGTGGGCCTCGATCCCAGGACCCTGAGATCATGACCTGAGCCGAAAGCAGAGGCTTTAACCCACTGAGCCACCCAGGCGCCCTTCTTGGAATTTTTTATTTCTTGCCAGTAACACTAACTGTTAGTACTTTCAGTCTTTATCTGCTCTGGGAGAATCTGTACCAGACTGTTTATGCACTGAAATTTCCCATTAGCCGTGCAAGGATCTATTCATTAAATGGCTTATATGGCACTTTTGTTTGTTCTTCTGTGATCTGAGTTTTTGATCAGCAGATTGTTTAAGTCTTCTGGCCTTTCAGAATGGAATCTGCAGGCTGTTGTGTATATATAAGCTTTTGTTTATCTATAAATGGTGTCTGGACAGACAACATACCTCTTTCTACATGCTGTATGTCTCCAGTTAAGATATAGTACAGTTTCAAAAAAAAAAAAAAAAAAGATATAGTACAGTTTCTATACAAGGCTTCCCAAATGATTGTGTTTAATAATTTGTCACACCCTTGGATTTTAATAGGAATCTATCCATGACACACAGGAAAAGAGAAAATTACTTCTTTTGCACTAGTGTCCCAGAAATCCAAAGGATGTGTTTGGGAGGAATTCTGGTTATTTAACTGAAACACAGCTTTCCTGTGACAGTAAAACCAAAACCATGTCTTCCTTGAGATACTCAAGCAAATTATTTTTCTTATTTTAGATCAGTTTGGATTAGGGAAAGCTATTCATTGATTTCAAACTAATACCCCAGTTTTGGTGACACCTGTGAAGTAGACTTGAAACCATAATCACCTTTAACTCTCTGGTTAGGGGGAGGTAGTATTATAATTTTCCCACTGTCATTGGTATGTTCTTGTTTGATAGAACACCAGTACTCCCAGTATACTTCATAACTCAAGACTTGAATTTCAGAAAGTAAACTTGCAGTTGATATTTTTTAAATATTAATTTTGTTGATTTAACACAAAACTAATGATTATTTATTGAGGTTAAATAATGTATTAGCACGTTTCCATTGTGGTGACAAAAATCCACCTCGCACTAGCTTAAGCAGAAAAGAGAATTTATTGGCTTCTATAACTATAGTCCAGGGGCATTTGAATTAATCAGGGTTTTATTTAGCGTCTGAGAGTGTTACCAGAACACTGTCTCCTCCTACCTTTCAGCTCCCTTTGTGTTAATGTAAGAGGGCCACAATACTTTCAGGCTTACTTCCCAGGAACTCAGCAACCACCATAGCCGTTTCTTCCTACAGAAGCATCAGTGTTTGGTCTCCCTATCAAACTTATCAGTCTCCCTGGTCCTATAGCTGGGGTGGAATATATTGATTGGCTTGGCACGGACAGCAGCCTTACCTCCTCACTCTGAAGCCACGCCTGAAACTGGTGGTCTGAAATAGAGGATGAATAGATTCCCAAAAGACACACCAGAGATATTCTTACCTGAAGAATGGCATGCCAGAGTAAGAGTCTGCTACAGCCAGTATTTCTTTTCTTTTTAAGATTTTATTTATTTTCACGAGGGAGGGAGGGAGAGAGAGCAAGGCAATGAACATGAGCAGAGGGAGGAGAGAGAGAACCTCCAGCAGGCTCTCGACTGAACGTGGAGCCCAACATGGGGCCCAACTCAAGGACCCTGCAATCATGACCTGAGCTGAAATCTAGAGTTGGCAAACTAACTTACTGAGCCACCCAGGCACCCCTACAGCAGTATTGCTAAAAAGCAAATCAGTTCTATTTCAACATCTCAGTCATATATATTGAGTAAGATTAAGCCACAGGGTAGGAAGTATGACTATATAGATACGAGTATTGTTTTAGATACCCGTTTACAAGGAGTAGTACATCAAAATGAGTATGCCAGTTTTCCCACTACTGTCGTCGTCTTCTCCGTGATCCTATCCAGGATCCCAAATTGCTTTCACCTATATTCTCTAACCATTTTTTCCTTACAACCTTGACTTTTGAAGAGTACAAATGGTTATTATACAGATTGTTCCTCAGTTTGAGTTTGTCTGATGTTTTCTCATTTGGGTAAGAGTAACATAGAGTGAGGGTATGCCCCTCTCAGTGCATCGTCTCAGGAGGCCCATCATGGTGCCATGTTTCATTACTGGTGATGTTAACATTGATCCCTTGGTTAATTGTGTCTACTAGGTTTCTTCACTGTAAATTTATTTGTGGGACGAAACTTGGAGACTGTGCAAATACCATTTTTCTTTGTACTTCCACCCATGAATTTTACCATACACTGATGAATTTTGCCTGTAACAGTTATTACTGTGTTTACCAAATGATTTTCTGTTTCCATCCTTCCTACTCTATTAATTGAAATTTTACTGTACCAAAGAGCTATCTTTCTCTCTTGTTTACTTATTCAATTTATTTAAATCAGTATGATTTCTGAGTATTGATTTTACTCTGTGGATTCTAATCCATTATTATCATTATTTAGTTGCTCAGATTATCCCAGGTTTAGCAATTGGTAGTTAGCTCCTTCAAATTGAGTCCTTTTGAAATGCTCCCATCATTTTTTGAGCACTTCCTTACTTTCTGGCACCACAAGATATTCCAGAAGAATCTACTTTACCTGTGTCAGCCCTGGAATTAATTATTTTGTTTCTCTGAGGAAGGGTGGTTCCTATTATTAGAGAATAGTATCTAGAAACAAAGAATCTAATCACTAGGTGTGCTCATTACTAACTGAGGTGTCATTGCTTTTAGGCCCTATCAGTGGACAGAGCTGGAAGAATCTACATAGGTAGATACGTGTACCCATATCTGTAAAAATCATTAGTTCCCACAGATTCCAATCCATCACCAGAAGGTTCCTCCTCATCTCCTTATTTGTGACAACTTTCTCTGACAGTGAGAAACATGCCTCTTATTATACGATATCTTTACCTATTTGTTCAATCCTAAAATACACAAAAAATAATTTCAGAACTGCTAACCCATATCTCTGATTTTTTTTTAAAGTTACTAACTACTACAATATTTGTTTATAGTTCTTTTTGTCTTTAGACTTAAAAGAGTCAAAATACCATTTTCCACTTGGTTTTGTTTTCTTCCTTACCCTGCAGTGTGGTTATGTTACATATAGGATTTTTATAACAGGCATTTTGACAACATACGTCAGCTAATGACCTTCAGTGACCTGATGTGACCAAGCACTCAGTGGCAGAAGGGTAATTGGTCCTCAGTGGGAAAAACCCAGCAGACCATGCAGTTGTTCCCACCATAAGGGCCTTGCAAAGCTAAGCACACTTAGATTGTGGACTGCTCTATTTATACCTATATTATATTTTTATATATTTTAGTTTTTATGTCCCCTGAACCAGTCTAAAACTGGAGTTTACAAGTTTATCTGTAAGGGTTTGAAAGTTGGGGAACACCTAGATGGCTCATTCAGTTAAGCACCTGCCTTCAGCTCAGATCACAATCCCTGGGATGGAGCCCTGCATCGGGCTCCCTGCTGAGCAGGGAGTCTGCTTCTCTCTCTGCTCCTCCCCTGCACTCATTCTTGCATGCTCACTCACTTGCTCTCTCTCTCTCAAATAAATAAAAATCTTTTTTAAAAAAAAAGTTATGAAAGTTGGTATTCATTTAATATTATAAGGTGTTCAGAGGTGTTTATTCAGTCAACAAAAGAATGACTACATTATTTTTAAGCGATAAGTAGTATTTAATATTTGTATCTATACAGTTCTTTGCATGGTAGTACAGATCATTAAAATGGGCAAGCTGAAACCATGTAAAACAAACTTAATAACTGAGAAAAATTAGGATTTTCCCATGATTTTTTATAAGTTTTTGTCAAAACTTTAAAAATTTCTGTTATAAATGTGTAAGAAAATGAAAAAGAATAAAATGTTTAGTACACTGCAATGTAAAACATTAAAAACATGGAGAACTAAAGTGTCATATTTCTTTGTAAAGTAACTTACTACGATTAGTTGGTTTGGACCGTGCTTGTCCTCTTAATGTGAAACTTGTAATATGGAACAAGCATCTTTTCTTTGTCTTGGCAAATTATACTCTTCTGAGCCTGGATCAGCTTTCAGGTTTTCCTCTCTGGAACATTTGATATCACAAAGTATGTCTGTAAGTTCCTTCAATGTGAAGTGTTTTTCCTTTGTCACTTCCTCTGGGCCATCTTCATCCTTTGGTCACCTTCATCCTTTGGTCACAACCACTTTCCTCCTTTGTGGATAAGTTCACCTTAACCAGGTTCCTCTGGCTGCACATCTTGAGTCTTTTGAATGTGCAGCAACATCACCATTCCTGCAGTCAGCTATTTCTTCTGTAACTGTTGACACTCAGTTTGAATTTTACTTCCAGTAATACTGCTAGTTGTTAGAGTACATTTGTTAGTAATACTACTATTTGATCTTGGCCAGTTTCCTTTTAATTACCCATTTTTATAAAATGTCACACAGGTTTATCAGTGGAAGACAAGGAGACAACTACTACTATAAGCTTTGCTGTCTGTGCCTGAACTGAATAACGTAAATGCTTTGACTAGTCACCAACAGACTTTGAAAAGTAAAAAGTGAAGTGAAAAGTTTGTGCTTTCTGCAGTTAGAGTTAACATACCACAGTAACTGAAATCTGTGTTTGTCTGAACCATGCCAGCTGAGGCCTGTCTGTGCTAGAACTCTGAAAGTTCTCAAATGTTTTTCGACAATTATATTTCCCCTATTTTATGCCATTTGGGAAATTAAGTAAAATAGTTTGTCATAAAAATAAATGGTATAACATTTTCTCTTAGTCCCTTCTTATCCATCCCCTACCTCCTCATGTCTGTTTAGTTTTTTAGGGTAGGACAGTAGGGCAGGTAGCAGTGTTTCTCCAGGACTGTCAGTCTAGGAACCTCAGTACTAAGTTTGGCTTGGTTTAGGGTCAATGCAAGTTTTAATACTAAATCACACGTTGTTTCTTCTTAGATTGATATAGAAATCAATGGTGATGCAGTGGATCTTCACATGAAGTTGGGTGACAATGGGGAAGCTTTCTTCGTGGAGGAGACGGAAGAGGAATATGTAAGTTCTGGTAGTTTACATCCACTCTACACGTTGTATTCAGGCCTCCAAGACCTGTCCCAAAACAGAAATGTCAGCAGTTTTCATGGTTATAGAGGTGATTGTTACAGATTAAAGAAGCTTTTTACTTTAGGCTGAAAAACTAAGCTGTGAGGAAGGAGCTAGAGGAGTGAGGAACTTTTCTCCCCACCAAGTCTCACGGTACAGAGAACGTGGAGAACACCTTTGCACTGCTCTTTTTCTGTCTTTAATGAGCTTTCTTATTTAGTGTCTGTTAGAGTTTACACCTTGACTTGAATACATTCAGTTTCATCTAAATAATGAAGGCATATCTCTGCAAGCTGTGTGTTGTACATGTGTGACCTTTAAACTTGGGAAATGTATTTACCATTTTGGTTAGGGATGTTGGATCTCTAACCTTGAATAGTCTTGAGAATTAGTTTATTATGGTCTCAAGAAATTTAAATTAATTGGCCTATATCTTTTTAAATGATTATTGCATGTTTGGCTTCTTTCAGTAAGATAGCACAGTTTGTTCCCTCCCCCAACCCCACCCCCGTGTATCTACTGATGTGAATGATAGTAAGCTGTTCTTGATGGAGTTAGCGTGGATCTTAGAAGAGGCTTCGTTACAGCTTTTATCATAAAGAATAAAATCTCAGCAAAAATGATAACCTTCAAGTTACTAAAGATACAGGACTACTTTTGGGGTTTTGAAGATGAACTGCATGTTGAATTTCATAAATTCACAAAGCAAAATATCACCAAAAAAATAAACAATAGCACAATGAGATTGTTCCTCATTTTTAGTTTAGAGAGAAGCCAACAATTTAGATACCAGTGTGTAAAGCAGCATTACAAAGTATGATTATGAAAGGGAACCTTTCCAGACCAGTATTTTTTCTAGTACCTTAATTACTTATTTTTATATTACCTCATTCACATTTTCTTGGCCTAAACAAAGTTTTTCCTCATCAGAGACTGAAGCAAAAAGCAGAATGAAATAATAAATGAGTTATCACATGAATAAAATATTTTTGATATATGTTCCTTAAAATCATGTGTGTTTCAGAATAGTGATGGATTAGGCTTTGTATAAATCAACAAGTGAGAGGACTGGGTTACTAATTGTTTGTTACGTGGTTCTCGTGGTCAGTTCTGATGATTCCATTTATAACTATGCTTAGCAAGATTAACTTAGGAGTGTCAACATTCCAGCCTCTTTTTCCTATTCCATATATCATCAAATTGTTTAGATTTCCTTTAGAATAGCATGTTGTTTAAAAGTAAAAAGAAAAGGGTGGGGGAGGCACCTGGGTGTCTCCTTCGTTAGGCATCTGCCTTTGGCTCAGGTCATGATCCCAGGATGCTGGGATCAATGCCCGCATCAGGCTCCCTGCTCAGCAGAAAGCCTGCTTCTCCCTCTCCCACTCCCCCTGTTTGTATTCCCTCTCTCTCTGTGTCTCTCTCTCTGTCAAGTAAAAAAAATAATAAAATAAATCTGTAAAATAAAATCTATAAAATAAATCTGTGAAATTAAAGTTAATTCATCCAACAACATTGGAATTACTACTCAATGTCACATACTATGAATATAGCATGCCCCCACTCTCCAGGAGTTCATAGTTTTAAAAGGAATAAATGTTACCAAAACCCATCTGTCTTCCATTTATTTACATATTTGTTTCTCTTAAACTTTGTTCATCTAGGGGTGCCTGGGTGGCTCAGTTGTTGGGCGTCTACCTTCGGCTCAGATCACAATCCTGGGGTCCTGGGATTGAGCCCCACATCGGGCTTCTCATTGGGGAGACTGCTTCTCCCTCTCCCACTCTCCCTGCTTGTGTTCCCTCTCTCGCTGTGTCTCTGTCAAATAAATAAAATCTTTAAAAAAAATAAAAAAACAAAAAACTTTGTTCATCAAAACTGTGTATTGTCAGCATCCTTTTCAAGCCTGTAGTTCTAGATCTACCCCAATCCTTTTAATAGTTGCCCAGTCATCCATAGTTGGATGCACCACAATTTTACCATCCTTCTTCTGACAGATATTTAGGTGGTTTTGTCACACACACACACACACCCCGTACACTGCAAACAGTGCTGTAACAGAACTAGGAAATGCCACTAGAGAGGAAACAGCTTTTAAGAAATATGAGTGAATTTTCTTTATAACAAGGACCATTGAATTAAAAGGCCCTGGAAGTTAGAGGCCACAGCCTGTCACTCGAGTGCCCTGGGAGCATGCAGAATAATATCCTGTTATCACAGTTTTTCTGTAAGTGTGTGTTGCTTGGATAAATTTTGCTTGGATAAACAAAATTTTGGCTTCAGGGTAATATGTCTACCAAAGCCAAATTCAAAAGCTTAATTTAGAACAATTATGGAAACTCACTCATTTTCAGGACGATTATGTAAAAAATTGAGTATTCTAAGTTATTTGAGGTTAATTTATACCTCTGTTATTACATACCTTCCATTTCCCCATGATACAAAGGGATGAAGTCAGTGACTAAGAAGTTAATTTTCTAAACAGCAGATTTGATCATTTATTTGATATTAAATTACAAGTTTATTTATTTTTTAAAAATATTTCAGGGAACACATGCTTAAGTGGCAGAACAGAGGAAGAGGGAGAGAGAATCTCAAGCAGACTCCCCACTGAGAATGGAGCCAAACACAGGTTTCAATCCTAGGACCCTGAGATCATGAACTGAGCTGAAATCAAGAGTGGGATGCTTAACTGAGCCACCCAGACCCCCCACGAGTTTATTTCTTTCTGACTGTTGGGTCTTATTTTCTTCTTTTGAATTCCTAAAAGGCTGTCTTGAATACATTCCAATTTTAAAATCCACTAATTTCATTTGTTAACAGGGTATTGTCTATCTTAATCACATTCTTCCACCCTCATTTAATTTAGCAAACACAAATTTTACTGTAGATCCTCACTTTACAGACCTGTCCTGCTGCCCCCTTTTGATGGGGTGTTCCTGATCCCTGCCTTCTGCTTTATCCTGTTACTGTTTTTTTGTAAGTTTTTGACAGAGTGCCTTGTACTGCCTCCTTGGAATGCTGCTGCTTTGAACTTCCCTTTGCAGAGAATTAATTGGCTATGTTTTTTTTTGTTTTGTTTTTTTTGTTTTGTTTTTTTCAGATGGGATTATTGGCTATGCTTTAACTACAGTTTTCACGGCTTTGTGCTAATTTGGTATATCAGTTCCTTCAAAGATATTCAGTTAAATGAACCAGATGAACTATTTGTGTGTGCCAGGGTAAAGACCTTTCAGAGTAGAGTGGGCAGGGACTTACTTCAGTGTGACACTCTTACTTGGGGACTGTGTATTCTTTCTACCACTGTGAATTTAGATGCACAAAGAGTTGGTTACTGTTTTTAATTCACTTTCCACTTTGTCATGGACTACTTTTCTTTCTCCATGTTCTTTTTAAGGAAAAACTCCCTGCTTACCTTGCCACCTCACCAATTCCTACTGAAGACCAGTTCTTTAAAGATCTTGATGCCCCTTTGGTGAAATCTGGTGGAAATGAAAGACCATCTCAGAGTTCAGACATCTCACACATCTTGGAAACAGAAACGGTTTTCACTTCAAGTTCTGTGAAAAAGAAAAAACGAAGGAGAAAGAAATGCAAACAGGACAGTAAGAAGGAAGACCAGACTGCTTCCGCTGCTGCAGAGGATACTGTGGATGTGGAAATGAGCTCTGATGATGACAAGGGGGCCCAGTCAGCAAGGTAGGGCTCTCTCTGCAGGTGCTGGATGTGTGCACACGCTGTGGGCAGAGCTCAGGTCCAGCTGGTTGCTGTTGTTTCTTCCATGGAGCTACAGTGTGAGGTTTGGACTTCTTTTTCCCCATGACAGTTTATTGTGAAATCAGTGGAAGAGGCATTTTCTTTTTTCCTTTCTGCTATTCTATAAAATTTGCTATCAGACATCCTGCTGTGGTATTAAAATATCACTTGAAGCAGACTAGCAATATGTGTCTTCCCATCCAGTAGGTTTCCAAAAGCCAAATGAATTATAAGTCACAAAGAAGATCTGAATTAGTGATTTGGGCCTTGCGAAGCCTCGGGTGTATATCCCTACTTGGTATCTTGGTATCTCATCTATTTCTGAGAAGCTGAGGGTTGTTGTTTAGAGTTCATCATCAAAACATTCCCAGTAAATTGAAGAGGAAAGGATTTTTGTCGTTTGGGATTTTTTTTAAGTGAGAAATCTTGATTACTTCTTATTTACCAGCTCAGTAGAAGAGCTTAAAATATATGCCAGTTGTCAAGTCAGCAGTGCCTAGGGTTTAAAAGATAACAGTCGGGGGTAGAACATGTATTTTTTGGTTCAAGATTTTGATTTTTAAAAGGTTATTTTAGATCTGTTCCACTCAGTGGTTGCTCTGGCACTAGAAGAGGACCATATGTGTATCAGCAGGGTGGTTTACTTTATTGATGAGCATTGGACAAAAAGTTGCTGCCTACAGGTGACCCTAAAGTTCTACCTGCAGTTCTTCCAAGATATACCAGAAAGGACACTGAAGTAACACTTTTGCCCTCAAAGTTTATTGGTGTGTGTCTTTTATTATAATGTAATTGAGCAAAGCTTAGAATTTTTTTTTTTTTAAGATTTTATTTATTTGAGAGAGAGAAGGCAAGTGAGAGGGAAAGGTAGAATCTGAAGCAGACTCCGCACTGAGCCCGACATGGGCCTCGATCCCACAACCGTGAGATCCCACAACTGTGAGATCATGACCTGAGCCGAAACCAAGAGTCAGAAGCTTAACCAACTGAGCCACCTAAGCACCCCAAGGCTTAGAATTCTTAACCTACAGCTTCAATTTAGGAAGTTAAAACATTTCTAAAACATATGCAGAGTTGCCTACTAAATGTACAAGAATCATTATTCTAAAGATTTTGTAAATGAGTGTTGTAAATGAATGCATTACAAAAATATTGGCGCATCCCTCACTTTTCCAGATTGTGCAAAAGGCTGCATCAGCCAAATCTATCAGACTACTGATTTGTCAGCAGTTAGATTGTCCACTGTCTCTCCAAGCCAGAATCTTGCTTGCTCAGGAAGCAAGCATGTCAGAATGCACGTAAATTAAGGTGTTGTGAAAATTTTCAGGAGCTTGGTGGCTTGTTTTTTCTTTAGGTTACCATGGATCATAGATACTGCCGCTTGGAGGAACTCTTCCCTAAAATTTCCCTAAAACGGGATTTGCTTAATTATGTAGCCATCAGAAATTAGGACTTTAAAAAAAGGACAAAATGTAACAGTCATGGGAATTCAGGTCAGATGTATACTGAAATAAATGCTGAGCTGAAAGGTAGAAGACTAGGCCCGTTCTGTTTATGATTATGGAATAGAAGCTACTTGATAACTCTTCTCTGGGCCTTTGTTTCTTTTTCATTTTTATTTTATTTATTTTTTTAGATTGATTTATTATTTGAGAGAGTGAGCAGGGAGAGGGAGGGAAGCAGAATCCCCACTGAGCATGGAGCCTAGCACAGGGCTCTATCTCATGACCCTGATATTATGACCTGAGCCAAAATCAAGAGTCAGACGTTTAACCGACTGACCCACCCAGGCGCCCCTGGGCCTATTTCTTAATCTGCGAAATAAGAGAATTGAAC
Source organism: Ailurus styani (assembly GCA_002007465.1). Lineage (NCBI taxonomy): Eukaryota > Metazoa > Chordata > Mammalia > Carnivora > Ailuridae > Ailurus > Ailurus styani. Next base: position 752,588 of record LNAC01000302.1, on the reverse strand, counting down.
TACATGGTTGGTAAGGCCCCTTTTAGCTCAGCATCTAGATTCTAAAATAATTGAGGGGAAGATATTTAGGGTCAAAAGTATTAACAGCGTCTTAAACAGGTTAAAGAATCAGAAAAAGAATAGGGAGTCAACTGCTTTTGCAGTTATGCAAAGTAGGAATTAGGTGGGGTTGGAAGTTTGAAGCTTTCATATATCTTATCCTCCTCAGGCCCCTACATTTAGGAAAGAAATTCTGTTTCCAGAAATACCTAAAGTTTTTTTTTTTTTCCTTAAAGATTTTATTTATTTGAGGGAGAGAGTGCATGTGCAAGCACAAGCTCGGGCAGAGGAGTGTGGAGGGACTTAGGGAGAAGCAGGCTCCCCACCGAGCAGGGAGCCCAACTCTGGGCTCAATCCCAGGGTCCTGAGATCATGACCTGAGCTGAAGGCAGAACTTAACCAACTGAGCCACTCAGGTGCCCCCTAAAATCGGTTTTTATTTTATTTCGATAAATAACATTCTATTTAAATAGCATTCTCTTTACTTTTCAAGAATTTCGTTGATAATAGAATTAAGGTTAATATGAGGCTCCTTGAACCAGGTGAAAGATGAAATCATTCTTTAAAGCAGGTTGCTATTGCACAGCTAAAAGAAATACCTTGGCAAAAATTAGCTTTAAACTACAGCAAGCTTTGTGTAAACTATACCTAGTGAGTCTCCCCCTCAAGATGAACTTTGGCTTTTATATAGCATGGAAATCTTGTTTGTCCTTCCAGAGGATGGATGGATATATTAGTGTCTATGTATTAGAAACATTGCACCTAGGCTAAGTAGTCTTTTGGAAGGAAGAGACCTGTCAAGTTAGATGGTGCTCTAGCACAATCCCAGCAATGTTAAAAATGGAAAATTAAAACCACAGCATCAGAAAGGAATCTCTTCTTTTAATCCACCAAAGCAGATGTGTTTTTGTTGTTGTTGTTTTTTAAAGATTTTATTTGGCAGAGAGAGACACAGCGAAAGAGGGAACACAAGCAAGGGGAGTGGGAGAAGGAGAAGCAGGCTTCCCGCCAAGCAGGGAGCCCGATGTGGGGCTCTATCCCAGGACTCTGGGATCATGACGTGAGCTGAACGCAGACCCTTAACATCTGAGCCACCCAGGCGCCCCAGCAGATATGTTAATAAGTTCTGTGTGGAAGCTAAGTATAGGGAGCCTTTTTATAAACAGCATCTGTTGTCCTGAGGCTGCATACTTCATCTCCTGATCATTAACTGGCTTCTAGAGAACCCTCCCATGTTTTTCTGTGGTGACAGGAATCTTACAGCCAGCTCCCTGCCTTTCCTCCCCTTCCTTTCTTTTTCTTTCTTTTTTTTTTTTTTTAAGGTTTTATTTATTTATTTGACACAGAGAAAGAGATCACAAGTAAGCTGAGAGTCAAGCAGAGAGAGAGAGGAGGAAGCAGGCTCCCTGCAGAGCAGAGAGCCCAATGTGGGCCTCGATCCCCGGACCCTGAGATCATGACCTGAGCTGAAGGCAGAGGCTTTAACCCACTGAGCCACCCAGGCGCCCTCTTTTTTTTTTTTTTAAAGTAGGCTCCGTGCCCATTGTGGAGTCCAAATTGGGGCTTGAATTCATGACCCTGAGATCAAGACAAGCTGAGATCAAGAGTCAGACGCTTAACTGACTGAATCACCCAGGTTCCCCCTCCCTTTCATCTCTGACACAGTAGACAGAGAAACATTGCAGGGCTCCTTTCAATCCTATTATGAGGCATCTTTTATGGGAAATGTCCTGTATCCAAAAGCAAACTGAGATCATTAGCCACATTCAAATGTATTGACCAATAACTGTGCTAAGGCTGAGGATAAAAATTGTTTACAGAGTTAGTAATCTTTGGTCATGGTAGTTAGCAACCCCATTTATCTCTGACATACCACCAGTTAAATAGACAAAAATTCATTTAGTCCCTCTGATTATTTATCCCACATAAATAACTTTTGCTTCCTTTTGCTTTTCTTCCTGCTTTTAAACAATTGAGGTATAATTTACATATAATAGTATCTATAGAACTTAAGTATACAAGTATACAATTGAGTGAATTTTGACAGTTGTATACATTACATAACCTCTCTTGGTTTTTGAATAGGAAAGATAATTGGTTTATTAAATTTGAAGCCATGTTGAGATGCTTCTGTGAATGCTGAATTGCTCTATTATATACACTTAGTATGAATTTGACAGCTGAACCTCATACTTCTCCAGCCCTGACTCAGTGTTAAACTTTTTACCCTACTGCAGATTCTCTGCTCTTCAGTGTTGATGTTTGTATTTGTCCTGTATCTTGGCATAGATGTAGTCAGTGTTTATACTATTGTCTTCACATCCCAATATCTATACTCCCTTTTATTCTCATGTCATGTATTTAGTTTAAGTTAATCTGTTGTGGTCTACCTAAGCTGGTCAAATGTTCTCAGGCATGTGTGCCATTTTGAAAAGCACTTAGCAAGTTTTTAGAAGTCTTAGTTTAGTTAATGAATCATAGGACTCAAGGGAACGTCAACATCAGCAACCTTTTCCATCATCTAACAGGTCTAAACTAATGGACTTTTTGTCAGGATATTCCCAGAGAAGACCATTTCATACCTTCCCTGGGGTTGTAAATTCTTAATGGTGCCTAATATCTCTCTCTCTCTCTCTCTCTCTCTCTCTCTCTCTCTCAATATTTTGCTAAATCCAGTTTGCTTTGCTGAACTCTTCTGAGCTTACCTTTTATAGTGGAGTGAAATGGGTTCCAAAAATAAAATATTTTTAGTTAGTTTCTGTGACTTTTACATTGTACTTTTTATTTTTATTTTTTTATTTTTTTTTTAAAGATTTTATTTATTTGACAGAGAAAGCTTACAAGTAGGCAGAGAGGCAGGCAGAGAGAGAGGGGGAAGCAGACTCTCTGCTGAGGAGAGAGCCCAGGTGCGGGCCTTGATCCCAGGACCCTGAGATCATGACCTGAGCCGAAGGCAGAGGCATTAACCCACTGAGCCACCCAGGCGCTCACATTGTACTTTTTAAATCACTTTCAAATACATGAATAGTGATGGGTCAGTCTGTCCTATGCTTTCAGATTTGTCACGTAAGGATTATTCATAAGTATCTGGTTTTCCCTTTTTACGGTTTTTACCATTTGAGTTCCATTTTTTTTTTAAGAAATAGAGTAGATGGTCTGCCTTTTTTTAAGTATATGTTTTTCTCCCCTTGAATGAGATATTATGCCAGAGTTTAATTCTTTTGAGAGAAGAAGATAGTTAGGAAGATGCAGCTATGTAGAAAGTTAGAAGATGCAGCTACGTAGAAAAACTATGACACAGCAGACTTAGTGGGAAAGCAGAGCACGTTCGATGAGGATATAAAGGAAGAAAGGCAATATTAAGGGTTAATAAACTGATTTCTACCTCTGTTTTTAGTCAACCAAATTAAGTCATATAGATATTCTCATTTTACATAGAGTATTTGTCCTGGTAGAATGTAGAGTTTTTTATAAGAAGCTCTCAGACTGGAAAGCATAGTGCTTTACACTTTTCAGAGGTTTTCTTTGTATTTATACTTTACAGAGCTCTCAACATATACTACATAAATTTCATATAGACCCTGAAATAGGACAAGTGGTAAATTTCCAACTAAAGATGAACAGCTGGAGCCCACAGTGCTTTTGAGGGATGTTTTCAAGGTTACATGGCAAGTTAGTTACATTAACTATGCAAACTCAAGAAAACCAAAGGGTGATTAAAACCTTATTAGCATTACTCCATCCTCCTATAGTTCTGAGGTCTCTGTATGAATCTTAAAAGCATTTACTGTGCTTTTGTATCATCATTATATCATCATTGTATCATTCTTAGGTAATTCTTGGCTCAAACAAAAAGAAAAATAAGTTCTGTATGTTTTTCAGAGTTTTTAGGATATTTTTGAATTTTTGAACCATGGTTTGTCTTTAGCTCATAGTCTTGTATTTGCTGTAATACACTATAGTGAAAGAACAAGGGCTTACTTGTTTTGAATTCAGCCACTTACTAGTTCTTTGATTTTGGGCAAATTACTAAACTTCTCTGGATCCTTGATTATTTAATATCTAAAATAAGATCGTCTTCCTCAGATTTGTAAGGATTGAATGAAGTATACATAAAGCCTTAGTTTTCCTGTTCTAGCATTTGAATCAAAGACCTTGAAGGGCTGTAAAAGGGAATTTTGATTCTCATCTTCTTTTCTGTCCTTCCTGTTTATCCCATACTTCAGGAGTGATTGCAGTAGTGTACGGTGGATGGTATCAGTGAATCCCCCTTCTCCTTTATATTTTCCTTTTAAGAAGATTAGTTATTAATCACTTGGCCTTCTTCATTTGTATCATCTAAACGTGTCAGTAGATTCGGGGATATTTTTAAGCTGACATAATGACATTGTTCCTGACTTTGTTTTTTTGCCTTTCACAGAGGATCTTCAAATGCTTCCTTAAAGGAAGATGAATATAAGGAACCTTTGCTCTTCCATTCTGGGGATCACTACCCCTTATCTGACGGAGACTGGTCCCCTTTAGACAAGTAAGTATTTTCAAGATTTCTCAGTTTCTTTAAGATATATCAAATAGCTTTTCTGTTATATGACAGAAATAATATTTCCCGTTTCTCATACAGGAGAACTGAGTGAGTATGTACTTGTAACATGAATATGTACCTTTCCTCTCACTAATTGTTTTGTTCCTAAACTTGATCTGATTTATGCCCACAGTGTAGATCTGCATAATCAGCATAGAATTTGGCCCTCTACAATTCTTAAATTCTAATCTTAATGTCAACTGTTAACTGCAACTGTGGATAAGGTGAAGAAACATGCAGTCACACTTTGTTCTGTGTTCAAATTCAGTTTCTCTAATGTATTATGTTAATTTAACCCATCTTTCTATGCATTTCATCTCCTGTAAAATTGCCTTTCTCATTGATTTCTTATGAGAATCAGTGGGATAATGCACATAAAGTGTTTACAGAGAACCCAGCAAGTCCTCAATAGATACTGGTTGGTGTTTTATTATTATTAAAGAACTCAAATAGAAAAAATAATTGATTCCCTTCAATAGGGTCTTTATATTGGCAGGATAAAGTTGATATATTAAAACTTTTATATTTCTTTTAATCTGTCAACGAGATTGAAGTTCCCTGACTTAGAAGGCATCATATTTCTTTGTCCTGTGTTTATAGCCCCTATTCCCCAGGAGCAGTGTGTCCTAAGAGTGATTCAGAGCTGGAGGTGAAACCTGCAGAGAGCCTGCTCAGATCTGAGTCCCACATGGAGTGGACGTGGGGTGGGTTCCCAGAGTCCACCAAGGTACTAATGTTTACTTGCCTGTGGAGTATGTCCAGTTGAAAACCGGTGAGGTGTCTCTATCATTGAGTAAAGGGGGGAGGGGTGATTTCTGAGCCAGCGCATGTGAATATAAATGATGGTAGTGCCCTCATGTGGTCACACGAGGAAATCCCAGGTTAACATTTTTCGTAACAGCGACAGAAGGAATCCAGCATTATCTTGTGTGTTTCTATTTGGTAAATAATGTTGATTGTCAATTAACATTTTAATAAGAAACATTTAAAAGGTACCTAAAGGAAACTAGAATTTCCACACTTAAGTTTTAAATAAGAGATTGACTTTATGAAAGCTTTTTTGCCAGCTCCTAATGAAAGAATTGGAAAGATACATTACTTGAGAAAATATTTAGACCCTCTAAGTTTTTCTTAATACACATTTTGCTTATATGTGTGATTTACATTGAGACTTGACTACCCACTTTTACACTATTAACAGAGCCTTGAGGTATAGTCCAAGCAGGGCTAAATTTTCGCATAGCATGCAAGATTTCTCCCTGAAAATGAATATTCTCGCTCTTAGCGTCTAAAAATTGTCCTTTTTTTCTTGGTCTTCTCTGGTGTTTAACTCTTCATAGTATAGTGGTTTGAAATAGAACTCTTTTGTAAATAACATGATACTGAACAAAATGCAGTTACTAGTTTTTCCCACTTAATTATTAAATATGTCACACATACAAAAATCATATGTTTACCACATGTGTTATAAATAAAATAAATGCATTTACCTATACCCAGCTTAAGAAATAGATTTTAACAAACACCTCTGAAGATAGTTTAATTTTTAAACAAACTTTTTTTTAGGTCAGCAAAAGAGAGAGATCTGACCATCATCCTAGGACAGCTACAATTACACCATCAGAAAATACCCATTTTCGGGTAATTCCCAGTGAGGATAACCTCATAAGTGAAGTTGAGAAAGATGCTTCTGTGGGAGAAACGGTCTGTACCATAGTGAAACCCAAACCCAGAGCACTGTGTAAGCAGATGAGCAGTGTGACTTCTGCTGCAGAACTTCTCGAACCTCCCCTGGAACCTCCTCAGATTTCATCTATGTTAGATGCAGACCACCTTCCTAACCCATCATTGGTGGAGGCCCCCACAGAATCAAAACCTGCAGCGAAAATAGACTCACCATCAAAGAAGAAAGGTAATCATTTGTTTGATTTGGTGTCAGGTACAGTAAATTTAGGTAAGTTATTTCAGGATTTCAAATGACATGTGATGGCGACCTTTGTACTCCCCTGACCAGACCTAGCACACACTGCGAGCATTGCTTGTTTAATGGGGCTTCCCCATTGCACTACAGATTCCACTGGAGCAGGACTCTCACTTTCTTCCTGCTCCCTCCCAGCTGCTCCTCCTACTCAGTACACACTTGGGAGGCATTTACTGAAAAAAAATTAATGAGCATTTCAAATCAGTTATTGCATAAAATTAACCTTTTTATTGACAAAGTATGCCAATAAAGTAAAGTGGAATCCCCCCAAAATTATACATTCAAAAAGAAAAAAATTGGATGAGAAAAATGTTTTTACCTAAAATATTTCTAAGGTTAGTTGAGGCCAAATTAATTACTTTTTTCCCAGTAATACAGGATATAATAAATGTATGCTAATTTTTAACATGTTTTCTTTCATTGATAATTACCCTCTAAAACATAAAAATTGGGTCTGACTCTTGGCTCAACAGCTCTGTCTCACTTTTGAAATACAGGTTTAATAAATCAGAGCATTCTTACTATTTAAAAATACAAAGTTGTCCATTGACACTTTTTACTACGATAAGAGGCAGAACATACTGTCTGAACACTGGCCTTGAACCCTATTTTTTTAGGGAAATAAAACCTTACCTGAAAATTGAAAATTCACCAAAGGCTAAATAATCACAAGCTGACCTAATAAATAACCGCTACAGGTATGGACCTTCAGAGTCACTTGGAAATAACTTAGTCAAGAGAAAGACAAATACATGATTTCAGTCATATGTGGAATTTAAGAAAGCAGATGAACATAGGGGAAGGGAAGGAAAAATAAAAGATGAAAACAGGGAGACAAACCATAAGAGACTCTTAACTATAGGAAACAGTGTTGTTGGAGGGGAGTTTGGGGCGGGGAGGTGATGTAACTGGGTGATGGGCATTAAGGAGGACACTTGATGAACACTGGGTGTTAAATGCAACTGATGAATCATTAAATTCTACCTCTGAAACTAATACTGTATGTTAATTAAATTGAATTTAAATTTTTAAAAAAGAACATATTTAAAATAAAAGAATTTGGCAAGGGTATTTATGGCCAAATGTGATGATCCAGTTGATGATCCAGCTTAACTTGGTACCTGCTCTTTTGCAGCTCAGCTCCTTTGCAACCAAAGGCCCATAACCGTATGTTCTGCTCTAAGAACTGATAAGGAAAATCCAGTTTTCAGAGTGAATGTTTTGTTTTAGTCTGAAATAATGACCCCCATTCCTACCACATGGTGACCGCTAGGGGAAATAATGGCCACTGTTCTTAGCACATAGTGTGGAACTGACCAGATAGGAACACTGAGTGGTTTCTACCATTCATTTGGCCTCATTCATTCTCTTCCCAGCTTTTTATCAGGAAGTTTTACACATATTTCCTTTCTTCCTCTCTTTCTCCACTCACACAGCTAGTTTTTTATTGTTTCAAACCATTTGAAAACAATTTGCAGGCATTATGACATTTTATCATTAAACACTGTAAGATACACCTTCAAAGAAAAAGAACACTGCATAACCACAGGACCATTGTCATCTGTTCATATTTCCCCAAATCTTCCAACAAAAGCTTTTTAGCTGTTTTTTTTTTTTCCAAACCAAGATCTCATCAAGGTTCACATATTGCATGTGGCTCTTGAGTTTAACTTTTCTTAAATTTAGAACAGCCCCAACCACACACATAACTAACTCACTCTCCTATACACACACCACTGCACCTCTTTCCCCTTCTGCACCCATGATACCTTTTCAAGAGCCCATCCACTCCTCTTAAATGCTTTCTCACATTCCGGATGTATCTGATAGTTTTTTTCCAAGGTGACATCCCCATATTTCCTTAAACTGGAAGTTAGCTCTAGAATAACACTGTCCAGTAGAAATGCAAAGTGAGCTACATATGTCATTTTAAATCTTCTCACATTATGTTAAAAAGGTGAAATTAAGTTTAGTAATATGTTCTGAGCTAGTTAGTTCAAACCATAATTTTAATATGTAATCAGTATTTGTGTTGATTAAGATTTTACATTTTTTATAGTAAGTCTTAGAAATCTGGTGTGTGTTTTACAAATTTTTTTAACACATTTTATACACCTCCCTTCAGACTAGGACACTGGTGACTTGCTATAGTGGGCAGTACAGATCTAGAGGCTTAATTAGATTTGGGTTCAACGTTGTTTATTTTTTGAGTTGAAGATTACTTCTGGGGATATATTGAGTATATAGTATCTCATAATCCACTACTAGTGATTCTAAATGTGACCACTTGTTTAAGGTGTTGTCTGCCAGATTTATCCATTGTAAAGGATTTTTGTCCTTTTGCAATCAGAAGGTAATGCTTGGTGATACTTTGGTACCATGTGACTGTCCTGTTTTCTAGCAACCCTTCCTTCATGGTTTTAGAATAATGACCTCTTTCTCGGTGGCAGTGATGTCATCAGGTTTGGTCATGCTTATTCATACTCTCAGAAAACTTTATCATGAAATCTAAATGATTCAGGGGCTAGGATTATTCATGTAACAGCACATGAAAGAAGTTAGCATGTGTTTATGGTGCAGCTGTTACGTGTATAACACTGAATTTCTCTTTCATTGGCAAGGATGCTTGAGAACCAACACAGGGGAAAGGTTAATTGAAACCTTTAAAAATAAAAGGCAGTTGATGCCTGGGTGGCTCAGTCCTTTAGGTATCTGCCTTCTGCTCGGGTCATGGTTCTGGAGTCCTGGGATCGAGCCTTGCATCAGGCTCCTTGCTGAGCAGGGGAATCTGCTTCTTCTTCCTCTTCTCATGCTCTCTTTCTCTTACTTATTCTCTCAAATAAAGAAAATCTTTAAAAATAAAATAAAATGCAGTTTGAATCATAGTTGGTCTTATTTGTAAAACCTTTGTTTTCTTGAAGAGTTTTAAATGAAGAATAGCTGAAGTTCTTACCTCTGATGCATTTTTCTTATAAAAATAGGTGTCCACAAGAGAAGCCAGCACCAGGGACCTGATGATATTTACCTGGATGACTTAAAGGCTTTAGAACCTGAAGTTGCAGCCCTCTATTTCCCTAAGAGGTAGTGTATTTCTTAGAAGTTGAAGGGTGAATAGCTCTGAAATATAGTGGCTGTTTCTAAAGCAAAATATCCTGAGAAAAAGGAGTAAGGTTAAGGTTATGGTGATCTTTAGCTAAGTTGGATGATTGCTTCAGATTTTGAGAAATTCAGAACTTGTATGTTGTTTGTAGTGATTTGAAACTAATAATTTACCTATTTATAAAGAAATTTTCAGTATAATGAGAAGAGGTTATTGTTACCTATGTAACAATATACCAATGGTTATGACTTCAGATTAGCAAATCTTGCAGTCATTAGTGCAAATTTAACATGCTTGGGAAAAGTTCATTAGCATATTCCATTTTTTATGTTTTAAAGGTAATATATCTTTATATAATATAAAATATAACGCATTTTACAAAGAATGCTTTCACTCCTCCAGTGAGTCTGAGTTCCTGGGCTTTTTCTGAACTTGGGCTGGGCCCAGTGAGACACCATTCCAGCTGGTCTATGTGCCCCACATTATCCCTAAGAGCTCTCACCATTTGTCACCCCCCACCTCACAGTTTTCCTCTTTGAATAACTCTAAAACCTCAGATACAGTGTATTTGTACTGTTCTCCTAAGTTCATGTCTATCCTTAGGGAAATTCCATTTAAGACTCTGATTATAAAAATTGATTTAATTTTTCCCCATGGAAGGTATAGGTTGAATATACTGTTATAGGCACACATAATTACTTATAAATAAAGTATTGAAAAATATTTTATTAAGTTTTTATTTAAAATTGAAAGATGGGGTTGATAGGATATTTACGTTTTTTTATAGATATTTTTGGAAGGTCCTTAAAACTCTTTCCTAGCTCTCTGCCCTAAATTTGTCTTAAAATATCTTCTTCACATGAAGTAATAGTTGGGTTTTTAAGGTGAAAGAACTGGAAGTGCTCCATTTTTTTTTTAATAGGGAAGTTAAAATGTAAGCTTAGAATTATCACTTTCTTTCAGATTTCACAGTCCTTACTTACTGATATTCCAAGAATTGATTTTTTAGTTTCCCTTTTAAAAAATGGGGAGAAAGTGATTGATTAAAAAAATGAGAGTGAAATGCAATGAAACCTTACTATGCTGAATTATAATTTGACTGCCTAAGGTCATTGCCCATTCACCAAGTTAGCTTATTTCTAAGACATTTCATAAATGCTTACAGGTAGTGGGACTGATGTAATGCTTATCAACAGTTGTTTTGTTAAATGTCATGATCCATGTCCTCTTGATTAAGCATCCAGTATTTGTATTTGTAGCTAAACATTAATATAAATACCGCTCTTGTAGATTTGGCGACATGGCAGATGGCATCCTCCATGTATTTAGAGGTTACATTGGTTAGGATAACACCAGCTGCTCTGATAAAATCCAGGACCTCAGTGGCTTACCACAATAGAAGTTTTTTCTTGCTCATGTGATATTCTAGTGCTGATGTTTGGTGCCAGGCACCTTACACCCAGGGATTCGGGAGCACAGCTTTTCTTCCATCTTGAGCTCTATCATTCCCTTAGGGCCTCCATAGGGAAAAGAAAAGGCTAACACAGGGGAGTGTTCAGGAGCCAGGCTTAGGAAGGGCACAGCATGCCCCTTCTGTCCACATCTAAAAACTTGGTCATATGGTCACTTGGCCACATCTGACTACAGGGGGTCGGTCCTAGCCATGGGCCAGGGAGAAAGCAGAAACATCCATTGTTCTGTTTGTGTTTTACCCAGGGGTCAGCCTCGCTCCCTGATGCCAGCCAGCATAATAAGTTTTGCTGCTATACATCAGCTTTGACTTTTTCACTATTTCCAATGAGAAGAACATTCTGTTGATGTTCAGTATTGTGGACTAGGTGTGCATTGCTATTAAGAAAGAAAATTTCAAAAAAAAAAAAAAAAGGAAGATTTCCAGAAACCTAAATCCCCTGTTGGTTCAAATGCAAAACATAATAGCTTTGGAAACTGCTATTTATGACTGTCCATACTTTGCTGCCACCTACTACTCAAATTTGAGTTTTCTTAAGATCATAAAGCTTCACTGGATCACATACATTAAGTATACTGGCTTTTTGAATAAAATAAAAGAATTTGAAACTTTTAGAACAATTTCTCAATGTGACATTAAATGTCCATTCAAAGAATGTGGAGCAGTAAGCATTCATGAAAAAAAAAAAAAAAAAAAAAAGCTTAAGGTACCATTTCCTTGTTCCTTTTCATTCAGATTTATACTTCATTACAAAATTTCCCTCAGGATCATCTTCTAATACCTGGCTTCCATGCCTTTACCATCTAGAAAAATGAAAATATGGAATTAACTTCACCTTTAGTCCTGAACCTCACTAGTGTAAGAATAGTTTATTTCTCAAAATCTTTGTTTATGGTGGGTCTATCCTGAGAATTTTCTCTTGCTTAATTTCTTTGCTTCACGAAGTAACAGATGAATTTAGAAAAGCCTGGACAACTCTGAACTATAGTAATTTTCTACAGGATGTATATAGTACCACTGCTTTTTCTAGGAAGTTAGGATCAAAGGTTTCCAAACATCAGATTTTTCTTAATTACGCGGTCATTTTCATCATGGAAATGTAAATAAATGGTTATAACTCTTTTACTCCTTTAATTAAAATCAGAAAGGCTGTAGTTGAGAAGTTCATCTTACTGGGAATGACCTCAGTGATTTTTGTGACCTGTTTACTGTATTCACTGTTAATTCCTCAGCAGTGCTATTAGGTTATTTTTAATGTCATTTATGATATGATTCTAAACTCTACCTAAGAAAAGCTATGTCCATAGGTCAATCTGTTCCTTTTTTAATGGGATAAATTATTTGGTTCAAACCCCCAGAGAACCATGTTGTAAGCTAGGAATACAAGAAGTTAAAATAAGGCAAATCCTTTTCTCCCCATCTGCTGCCCACAGTGAATCGGACCCTGGCTCTAGGCAGTGGCCTGAGTCTGACACGCTCTCTGGCTCCCAGTCCCCACAGTCTGTGGGAAGTGCGGCTGCAGATAGTGGCACCGAGTGCCTCTCCGATTCTGCCATGGACTTGCCCGATGTCACCCTCTCCCTTTGTGGGGGTCTCAGTGAGAATGGAGAAATTTCCAAAGGTATGTCGAGCAGTTATGCCTTGTCTTCACTGGAGAAAGCAGCCTGGTCATCACTTGATAGAAAACCTGCTGGTTAGCCACCTTAGGATATTAAATTCTTTAATGACCATGTGCAAGGAACAGGTATTTCCTTTTAATGTCAGACCTTTGGCCCCTCATTTAAGGTACCTCATATGGGTTGATCTTACAAATAAATGACTTGGGTGAGTTGAGAATGCCTTGGCAGGTGCTCATTTCACTTGAAGAAGGTGAATTCTCAGGCTGCCCTGTTTGCAGAGTGGCTGGAGTCAGCTCAGGCTGTGTCCGTTTTCTCATCTCTGAAGTTGAAATGTGTGTGGACGGGGGCCCAGCTGCCCTCCTAGAAAGCGCTGGGCCTGAGACATGAGAGTAGGGCCTGAAATTGTGGAAAATTAATTGTCCATTGAGGAAATAGTCTTTCTAGCAAAAAGTAGGAGGGATTACTTTCTGTCTCAGTCTTGAGACGTGGCCCCGGAAAGTACAGTTGCTCCAGAGAAAGGAAGGATCTTTAGTAGAGCCAATTCAGATGATTCTGGGGTAGGTCAAGCAGTCACGTGTATCTTTCCCAAGTTCTTTGGCTTTTCTGCCTTTATCTTTGTAACTTAAATTCTTCATATTTTCTCAATTTGGCTGGTGGCCCCTGATTGATTTTCCTCTAAGGAAAGATTTTCCTTCCAGGACTAGTCTCCTCTTTTGTCTTCTCTCCCCCTTGGAGCCTCTGAAGTCCTGTGTTTGGCAGACTGGGTACCCTGAGCATGACAGTTATGCTTTGCTGAATCTTTCTCTTTTTAAAGGTCATAAGGTGCTCATTATGCCTCTTTCCTCTCCATCTCTTAACTCTGTTTTATTATTTGCAAGAAATTAAGAGTCTGTTGTGGCCAGTAGTTCTTAGCCCTCATAAGCCTTCACTTTGAAAATTATAGGTGAGGGGGTGGGTGGAATGGAAAATACACAATTATATAGACTATAGAATTTATACTTAAAAAAATCTGGGTAACTTAGGTAGAGTTTGTTTTTGGAGGAGGCAGAAATGGCAAGTAAAAGTAATTAATACATATGTCACCAGGAGGAACAGTCCTGGTGAGAATGTTCTTTTAGCTTAGATGTACTAGAGTGTGGGTTTAGGAACAGAGCACACAAATACATGCAGAATCTTGGTTCATTTTTCAAGAACTTGGGATTTATTTCCTGACAGACTCTAAACCAAACTCCAGTGTGTTTTAGTTTTTTTCCTTCCAAGCAATTGTAAAGTGTTTTGTTTTTCTAATGTAACATGCACTTAATGCTGTAAGATCCCCATGAATATTCCCGAGATTCACAGTTGCCTGCCATTAAAGTTTGTGTTAAGAATGAAACTGCAGTTATTATAAGTTCTAGAGTGTGTGTGTGCACACGTGTATCTTTTTGTCTTCCTCTCTCTTGCCACATCTGTAATTTATTTTCCTAAAGTCTCTGGCATATCCCTCCTGTGTTTTTTGTTGTGGTAGTGGTGGTTTGTTTGGGTTTTTTGTGTTTTTTTTTTTTAATTGAGGGAGTAGTGGTGGAAGAGGGGAAGGATAGAAAAAGGAAGTGTTCTTTCTTGTCCTGGATAAAAAAAATGTGTCTGATATTTTGCTTTTGATGAATGTAAAAAAGTTTGGGGTTTTTTTTTGTTTTTTAAGGACTCATTTTATCCTATAGTTCCTTCAGTGTAGAGTATTCTGATAATCTCATTTAGGAATTTATGTAATCTCTAACCAAAGGATCATTACTATTTTACATTGCAGAAAAATTCATGGAGCATATCATTACTTATCACGAATTTGCAGAAAACCCTGGGCTTATAGACAATCCTAACCTTGTAATACGGATATATAACCGGTAAATATTCCTGCTTTTGTAATTATTAAATACTCTTGCAGGTTTTTTTTCAAAGTGCTTTTTTAAACTGTTATAGTTTTCTTGCCATAAAATGTGCCATCTCTTATAAATGAACTAGTAGGCAGTGACTTTGAAGTGAAGGAGAAGCCTCAGCCTTATTTTTCAGTGAAGTGTTGATATGTTACTCTGTCTTAGATATTTTACTGCATCTCTGCTCAGAGAAGTTTGGCTTGAAGCAAAGGTCATTCATGTGACAAAAAAATTTAGCTGATCATCTCCTCACTGAAAAAGAATAAGGAATTTTATGTTGTTTCTATGCCCATCCTCTTCTCTCTTCCTTCCCTCTCTTCCCCTTTCTCTACTCTCATTCTTTTCCTTCTCTGTGTAATGGTTTTGCACAATTTTTATTTCACACAGTTACTATAACTGGGCTTTGGCAGCTCCCATGATCCTTAGCTTGCAAGTATTCCAGAAGAGTCTGCCAAAGGTGAGATGATCCACCATTTCTTTTCCTTTTTAAAAGTACCTACAGCATACGATATTTAGAAACATCCATTATGTGCACATTACTAACTGCGTACTATTCAAATTTTTGTTTAAAATTAATTTAATATTAGAGAAGATCCAAAGAGTTCTACGTGCTCACTCAAATTATCTCATGTCCAAAATCTAGGAAATTTGCTGGGCTGCCATATCTTTTTCATTTTTATTAGATATTTATACTGATTTCTGACTGTGTATAAAAGTTGAGAGATTTTATTTTTAGCTAAATATAGAATGAATGAAAATAAATTCCTCATTAACATAGAAATAAGCAGCAAGAAGAGGGTGATGTAGCTACCAGAAGTGTGACATCAGTGTGATTGGGTCAAATTGTGGCTAATAAGCCTTTTATGTAGAACCTGAAGGTTCTAAATCTGTCTTAGCCTAGTTGGTCCTCAAAACTCATAAGAACTTGTTTTCCAAGGGTAGGGAAATGAGAGCAGCCCACCTACCAACCCCCCCCAAACCACCCCCCACACACTCCTCTATAACCAGAGTACCCAGTCTATTACCACAGAACCACCACAAAGCTGTGCCACCACAAAAAAGGACTATCTGCCTTTCAGTGGTTTTAACAGACTCTAGAGGACTTGGGGAGGTGTGGAGAATGTTGCTCACGTTCCATAAGGCACCATCCCCAGGCTGATGGTAGAAAGTAGTTGGGTCTTTGTGACAGACAGATGGCTAGACTGACCCAAGCTGATTGTTTCAGGCCACAGTCGAGTCCTGGGTCAAAGATAAGATGCCAAAGAAGTCTGGTCGCTGGTGGTTTTGGCGTAAGAGAGAAAGCATGACCAAACAGGTAACTGACCTGGAAGAGGTAATTTTTTCTGTGGGCTGAAAAGAAGTTAATCTTGAGTTTATTCAAAAAACCTTTTTGCCAAGCACAAGAAAGTCAATTTGGGCTATTCTCTTATAATATTAATAGTCCCCATTTTTGAACAGTTAGATGTGGAGGTACTGTGCTAGATGCTTTATTTTAACTTTCACCTTCACTGTACCCCAACAGTATAGATGTTTGAGCTCCCACTTTACAGGTAAAGAAACGGGTGCAAATGGGTGAAGTTGCTTGACCAAGCACACAGAACTGGTGAGGGATGGAGCTAGGGTTTGGCCATGAATCCAGCTCCGAAGCCTGTGTTCTTTCCACGTTGCTCACTACATTACCTTCCAGACAGAAGCAAGAGTTTGTTCTCCAAGGAGGAGACAGCGGTGGCAGCAGCATCAGTAACTTCTATTCTGTAGAACCCGTGTCCCTCGTGCAGACCTAATGAGTGTGGGCCAGTTGTATTCTGTGACTTGAAATAGAGCCTTTTTTGAAGTTTTCACTTGTGGCTTTGTAGTGACAGCTTTTTACATAGCAGCATATGACTTCTTTCCTTTGGCTCAAAGTAGAGAAAGAGTATTTCTTAAGCATTTTTAAGTTGTGGATTCAGAAAACCATTTTGTTCATTTCTGGAGAGGGCTGCTGCTAAGTTTTTACCTGTCAGTCACTGGGAGGGAAAAATCGCATATTGCCATTATTATCTTGTTGTTTTAGCTGCCAGAGGCCAAGGAAGGGAAATCCGACATGCCGCCAACCAGTGACCTGGCATCGAGCACAAAGGAGCCAGCCAGTGGCAGGTGGGGTGCCCTGTCCTTCCTCTGGGCCCATAGCACTTGAGCTATTTAGCCATTGTATTCAAATTGATCTTGACAGTTTAATTTTTAGTCAGAAATGTCTCTCTCTTATGGACAACCATGACAGTAAGTGGCTTATTGGTGCCACTCAGTTAGCAGATAACTTCTGCTTTTCTAAAAAAAAAAAAAAAAAATTATCAGCTCAGAGGAGTAAATATACCTAGCACTGCCTTTTAAATGTCTTGCTCCCTTCCTGGAGCCATGGAATCAGATTCCTGTGAAATGGAGGCCCCTGGGAAGGGGATCTTGGGGAGCCTTAAGATGTGCTGTCTTTGGTCCCTGCTCCCTGGCTTCCTATCAGGTGCAAAAGGGAGATGTTGAGAATTTCAAGATGCACCTGGCTGGCTCAGTTGGTAGAACATGCGACTCTTGATCTCAGGGTCATGAGTTCCAGCCCCCCAACCCTGCAGTTGGGTATAGAGATTATTTAAAATTAAATTTTTAAAAAAAAAATTCCAAAATTGGTGTTGGTCTGTTTCATTTCTTAGAAGAAGTAACACCCCTCTAGGTACTTGGTTTGGCTGGCCCTGAAAGGAGGTGCCACGATGCACCCTGTTCTCATTCCTGTTTGTTCTTATACTTCCCCAAACAGATTCTTTCCTTCTCCAGCTCCAGAAGTGGAGCTTTAATTCAGTGGTTGGTTGGTCTAAGCCTGAGCATTCATTTTCTTGCTCTTGCCCACTTTTGTTAAAGTGGTTATGTCAAATCTATCCTATTAGTTTTTAAAGTCTGTGTAAGCGATTATATTTCCTGCAGTTTGCATCTTTTGAAATATCCGTATCTTTCAGCAAAATCAGTAGACCTAATAGCATTCACCAGTGATAGCAGAAAATAATCAGTCATGGCCAGACTGTAACTGCTGGCTAGTCATGAGAGTGAGGAGGAGGGTGGCCCTCTCACTTCATGATAGGAATACTCAGGAAACAGAGGGAATAACTCTTCTCATCCCTAGAATGGATTTAGGATCTCTTCTTGATTCTAAATGAAAAGTTCTCAGTAAAATGCCCTCCTGCCTCTTGAGTAACTGGACTGCTGTTGAATAGGCCGGCTGAGGATGACTCATCGAGCGATGAGGGGTCACAGGAGCTCGAAGAGTCCATCAAGGTGGACCCTGTTCCCACAGAGCCCCCAAATCATGGCGGCACAACCTCATATAAGAAGTCTCTTCGACTCTCTTCGGACCAGATTGTGAGTTGTGTGTGATCCATGTGGATCCAGTCAGCTTATTTTAGTAACTGTTTAATTAGCTATGCTTGTTCTTCTGTCCACTCTATCCCAACCCTGCACATAGGACACGGTGTGTGCTCATGTAAATGCTCACACACAGTAGGACAGCGTCTTCCTCTCCTGGGAACCACCTGGGGCCCCAGGACGGGGCTTCTTCCACCACCCAGACCTCCCAGTTCAATCTCTGGGATTGAACCAAGGGTTCTGTATTTTCAACCTGTTTCTCAGATGAATCTTGCCCAGTCAACCCATCACTGGGCCATACACTGTCTTTTAGGAGCCACAACAACAGAGAAATAACATTTTCTTATTTAGATACAGTTTCCTCTTTCCTATTTATTTCCCACTCCTTTCCCCCTGTTTTCAGTTTGAAATGGTCTTGCTATGCCCTAGGGCAGTCAAGTGTGAAGGAAGAGCAGAGATGTTTGGTTTCTTGAGGGAATCAGAAAAATCTCTTACAATTCCAGAACGTCATTCAGGCAGCCTCTTCTGAGCAAGCTCTCCATGCCCCTCTGGGCTGGGTGCATGCCCGCGAAACAGAAACCTTCCTGCCTTGAGCTGAGGCCCTGAAACGCTGGGGGTGGTGGTGTAAATATTCAGACTCTGTTGTAAACTCTGTTTTCAGCTGGTTTTTTCTTTTATTATTTATTTCCTATTATAATTCATGTATTTCTTTCCATTCCTTATACATCCCCCTACACGTGCGCGCACCCGCACACACACACACACACTTACTTTCTCTCTTTCTCTCTTATATATTTAGAGATAAGAATCCTTTTGCACTTAACATTATATCTGAGCAGTCTCTCTACTACATATTATTGGAAACTGACTTTTAATTGTTGCACGTAATTCCATCAGAGTGATATCCCATTAATTTTCAAAATTATCTATGATTTTTTTTATTCTCTTACTTCTTAAAAAAGGCAAAACTGAAGCTCCAAGATGGCCCAAATGATGTTGTGTTTAGTATTACAACCCAGTATCAAGGTACCTGCCGCTGTGCAGGAACCATTTACCTGTGGAACTGGAATGACAAGGTCATCATTTCTGATATTGATGGAACGATAACCAAGTAAGCACAAGCCCGTGGTGGGCAGCAGCAGGCGAGGCGCAGGCCGCTGTGCAGTAGGGGCTGGGGTCAGGGGGGTCTCTCCTTGGCCACCATCAGAAGTTTTTAAAACTCTGTGCATGCTGAGGTCACATGTGGTCACACACAGGGTCATTCTGTGGATGGTGACGATGGGTGGAGTCAGACAAATTAACATTGAAGATAACTTTTGGAAAGATTTAGTTATTTGGTCTCCAAGTTCTGGCATTAAAATTTTAAAAAGTAAGAAGGTGTTGCAGTTAGGGAGGAAGAAAAGATGTGTGGTTGTAAATTATCTCAGAAAATGAACATCTGGCTTCTACTTTAGAAGTTCCCTGGTGGGTGGGTGTATGTGCAGGGGACTGCCTCACTGTTGCACAAGGCATGACAAAGTTGCCCTTATAGGTTAGGTTGTCTCCCAACCCTGCCTCTACCTGATGGTTTTTAGCAGCTGGTATTTAAATAGGAAAACATTTGGCTTTATGTGCTTTGTTCCTGATATCTTTTCCTATTTCTGCCCTCTCAGGTCTGATGCTTTGGGGCAGATTCTTCCACAGCTGGGTAAAGACTGGACTCATCAGGGTATAGCAAAGCTCTACCATTCCATCAATGAGTAGGTATCCCGTCCCATGTGTCCATGTGCTCAAGTACCCTCACACGAGCCACCATTCATGGAACGTGAGCTGTGTGCTAGCCACTGTGTTATATGTCTCAGCCATCTCCTCTCTGCTGCACAGTGCCGGGAGGTGCAGGCACTTCCTGTATCTATAGTTCTAGCTATCCTGTCGGGGGTGGGGGGGTGGGGGGGGTTGCTTTAATTTAACAGGAGAGCCAGTTTTCATTTTTGGTTTATTAGTTGGGTTTTTTTTTTTTTTTTTTTTTTTTTTTTTT
>LNAC01000302.1:688862-732397 GCA_002007465.1 Ailurus styani | reverse complement strand
AGCTCTATTTTTTTTTTAAAGATTTTATTTATTCATTTGACACAGAGAGAGAGATTACAAGTAGGCAGAGAGGCAGGCAGAGAGAGGAGAGAGGAGGAAGCAGGCTCCCCGCTGAGCAGAGAGCCCGATGCGGGCCTCGATCCCAGGACCCTGGGATCATGACCTGAGCCGAAGGCAGCGGCTTTAACCCACTGAGCCACCCAGGCGCCCTATTAGTTGGGTTTTTTAAAATCTGATTTCATCGAGTAGGTAATACATGCATGCATGGGGGAAACATTTCACCCATGTGGTCCTCTCTGTTGGGGCAACAGAGGAAACAGCGCCGTGGCCTTTGTAGACCATTGTGCATCTGAGTTAAGTTGATTTGAATACTCAGTGTCTTAAGTATTAGTTGAGAATGCCTTAATAGGAAAATTGTGAGTATGTCTATTACCCAGGTGTGAATTTGCTCCTTGTCTTACAGAATGCTTTGCATTCTACAAATTGTCTTTATAAATAAGATCCTTTCCATTTTTCCTTTATGGCAGGTAATTTAAAGATAGTCCAAGATTTTTGTTCTGTATTCTGATTTTCATGCACTAGATGCTGAAGATACATCAATCTTATAAATTTAGCAGATGCCTAGTTGCATATACCTCCATCCCCCCCCAGTGTTTTCCATGGAAAATTGAGATCCTTATAATCTTAACTGCTCTCATTATTAAATTCAAAAATTTGATTTTCACAATAAATGAAAGGAATTGTATTTGAATATTTTTATTTTTATTTTTTTTAGATTTTTATTTATTTGACAGAGAGAGAGAGATCACAAGCAGGCAGAGAGGCAGGCAGAGAGAGAGGAAGAAGCAGGCTCCCCGTCGAGCAGGGAGCCCGATGCAGGCCTTGATCCCAGGACCCTGAGATCATGACCTGAGCCGAAGGCAGAGGCATTAACCCACTGAGCCACCCAGGCGCCCTATTTGAATATTTTAAAAGAATAGTGCTGCTTTGGGGCTCCTGGGTGGCTCAGTCAGTTAAGCATCTGCCTTTGGCCCAGGTCATGATCTCGGGGCCTTGGGATGGAACCCCACATCAGGTTTCCTGCTCAGTGGGGAGTCCGCTGCCCCTCTCCCTCTGCCCCTCCATCTGCTTGTGCCGCACTCATGCTGTCTCTTTCTCTCTCAAATAAATAAATAAAAATCTTTAAAAAATAAAATGAAATGTCAAAAAAAAAACCAGTGCTGCTGTTTTTTTTTTTTTTTTAACTTTGACCAAAGAATGTTTCTACACAGGACATGTTCTCTTTCAGGAATGGCTACAAGTTTTTGTACTGCTCCGCTCGTGCCATTGGCATGGCTGACATGACCCGTGGCTACCTGCACTGGGTCAATGACAAGGGCACAATCTTACCTCGGGGCCCTCTGATGTTATCCCCCAGCAGCTTGTTCTCTGCCTTCCACAGGTACCTCTGCTGCACGTGCTCGTGTGCCCACTCCCTCCAGGGGAAGGGGTCTGATTGGTGGGGAGGTTGGAAGTCCAACTCACTGTAAGGGTTTGTATTTCGTTCCACGCTTTTGCATCTCTTGGTTCTTGGGCTCCCCCAGTCTGTACCAAACACCGTCCAAAAGAGTCAAGCTATCGAGTTTTCTCCTTTCTTAAACCCCATCACTCAGAATCTTAGTCTTTCTTGACTGAAACAGAAGGAGAAAGAGAGATATGGTTATAAAAGATTTTAAAAAATGATTGTGAGCCCTAAAGTCTTTTCAGGACCACATACCAGGGAAAACTACCATTTCCAGTTTGATCATTATATTGTTTTTTTGTTTCTTGTTTTGTTTTGTTTGCCTAGGGAAGTGATAGAAAAGAAGCCAGAGAAGTTCAAAATTGAGTGTCTAAATGATATCAAGAATCTGTTTGCTCCATCTAAGCAGCCCTTCTATGCTGCCTTTGGAAACCGTCCAAATGTAAGTATCTCCTCTGGGCTACACAATCTGGTATGCTGGGTAAAATTCAGAGGAGTGTATTTTTTAGGGTACAGCCATGTCATGATTCTCAAACCAATTGTATAAGGAAAATGAATGTTTTGCTGAATGGGTTTTCATTTTCTCCACTCTAGATTTCTGCAGTTGGGGAGGCCGTCCGTGTAGGTGGATATCTGCCCTAGAGTTTTGGTATATGAGAAAGGGCACTTTGTCTTTGTTTCTGTGGCTTTGCTTCTATCTCCTCAGGTAGTTCTGACTCATGTTCTAAGTGGTTCTAAGACGTGTCCTTGGACCCCCCCCTTCCCCCCACAGAGAGTGCTCGGCCTTCCCTAATGCTTCCCAGCCTCTCCACGCAGTCGGTCCTCTGGTTCCAGGCTGTGGAGGGTGTTGCTCTCCGGCCTCTGGCAGGCAGCGCGGCCCCGTCTGCTCCCAGGCCCTGGGCCCCTGCTCCGCGCCCAGTGTTCTGACTGTAGTGCCCTTGGCTTTGGCTCCCCTCTTCAGTTTGGGTTTGTCTGGAGCTCAGCTTCCGTGGCAGAGCTGCACTGCGCCAGCTCCACATGTTTGCCGTACACTGTCTCCTGCTTATACAGTTCTTCTGGCTCACAAGGAACCAGAGAAGCATCTCTCAATGTCTTCTCTCCTGATCACGCTATTTAATGTTTCCTTGTCTAGGATGTCTATGCTTATACACAAGTGGGAGTTCCAGACTGCAGAATATTCACCGTGAACCCCAAGGGTGAATTAATACAAGAAAGGACCAAAGGAAACAAGTCCTCGTAAGTGTGTTCCCGTTTCTCAGCCCACTGCCCATAGCCGGGGGTGAAGCTGGGAACAGAAAGAGTCTGAGGATCAGCCCCCCCGCCACCGAAATAGCAGAACTGTACCTGCTTTTTGGAGGCTTTTCTCTTTGCTTGGGTGTTTTCTCTTCTGAAATAGCATCTGAACCAGGATCGCTGATGATCCTAGACTTTGAAGAAGGCTGAGCCCCGGGAAGGGATGGATGACTTGCACTGAGGCCTCTCAGTAACTAGCTTCACAGTACACAGTCCTGGGCTCTGATGTCACTTCACGGTGACAGCTTATGTGTTCTTCCCTAACCCCTTCTAGGTATCACAGACTGAGTGAGCTCGTGGAGCACGTGTTCCCGCTTCTCAACAAGGAACAGAACTCCGCCTTTCCCTGCCCGGAGTTCAGCTCCTTCTGCTACTGGCGAGACCCAATCCCCCAAGTGGACCTGGACGACCTGGCATGAAGCAACACCTCCTGGGGAGGTCCTCAGGCACTTGCCTCAGAGCAAGGGAAGGTGACCAGCACTTCTGCTGGACAGAGGCCACTGGGCTACCCTCCAAGCCACAGGTGCAGGACAAGACACGTGTTGACAGCTGGACACCAGCTGGCACCAGGAGAGCTCCTGGAGCTGGAACCGTTGTCTTCCTTCCCCTTCCCACGCCTGGCAGGGTTGCTGCTCAGAGCCCTGGGCAGGTGGGCAGGCGAGGAGCTCAGATCTGCGGTTGGAGGCCTGGGCTCCTATCACACTGGTCATCCTCATACACGCGCTGTGCCCAGTGTGTGCTGGTGCTCCTTTAATTGAATAATTTTAAAAGGAAGAAAAAAGCTAAACAAGAGGGGACCAAAACGTGTATAAAGTAAAGTGTTATAATTTCCACTGGGCAGTTGAGAGTGTTTCTCTCTAAAACCAGGGCTTTCTTTAGGGGATCAGGGTCCACTGAGCTGCTATAGGTCCAGTTAATGATGTTGGTTCAAACCACCTGTGCACATTTCTTCCGTGGGCTCTTCCTTCCCTGCCACCATGAAACAGGATGTCTGCTCAGTGGGCTGCTCCAGGCAGGGGCCAGGGCCACTGACCCCAGCCCCACAAATGTGGGCTTTTGGGGATAAAAAGTCCCTTAGATCATTGCCTTCTCAACTGTGGCTAGCCCATCAGTGTTGTCTTGGACCAGTCAGGACAGACAGGTCTTGCTGGATGTGCTTGGTGCCTGTAGGAAGAGTACTAACAGTGGGAGTTGATTGGACAAAAAGCAATAGCTCTGTTTTCAGGGAGGCCTTAGAAATGCAGATAGGCATTCGTGTGGGGTCCTGGAAGAGTCCTTTTCTCTGTCCCTCTGCCTGCAGCTCAGTCTCCCAGCCTGGTTGTAATGAGTCAGGGCAGTTAGAGCAGACAGTCCCAGGGGAGGGTCTGCCCCATGAGCCCCTACAGAACTGAAAGCCTCGGTGTTGACGATCACTACAGTGCTAGAATCCAGAGGACTGTCAAGCAGGCCTCCATGCGCGCAAAGGCCTCGACTGGCAGGGAAGCGGTCAGCCAGGCCCCCGGGCAGAAGGCGGGAGCTGTGGATCCAGGTGCCCACCTCTGCTTGTCCGGGACTTGTGCTGCGGTGCTCTCCTCGCTCTCCTCATTTTAGTTCCCCCCACCCAAGTAATAACTGACTTAAGATGGAGAAATGGGGGTAATTATTTTTTTAGATTAGGAGAGTTGGAAGTCCCTTTAGTTTGGCCGTTTCTCCGTGCGCTATTAGATGTGGAGACCGTGGTAGAGCCCCCCGAACACAGCTCTGGCAGAACACGGAGGCACATGCTCCCAGAGGAAGACTGGCGCATACTGCTTCCAGTGCAAACCTTCCACCCTTCAGTAGTGCAAGGACTAATTGTTTAAAGAGTTCATTTATGTATAGTAGGTTAGGCAAACTAGGTTATGTTTCTAGGAAATTTTGCCCAGTTAGTGACTTAAAATCCTGGCCGAGCAGCGGTGCAGCTGGTGGGTTCTGAGACGCTGCCAGTCTGTCCTCTCCACATTCGTTTTCCAGGAAGAACATGAGCTTTCTGCACTGAACCCGAGCTTACTAGGGCTTCTCTGCACACGTGCGGTACAGGAAATCTTCTTGACCTTCTGTAGTCCTCTTTAGGTTGTCTTTTAAAGAGTTTTTTGATTAGACAGTTCCTTTTCCTCGATAAGCTCTTCTCTGTGGACACATGGGTCTTGTGAAGGTCCAACCCAGGAGCCTGGGTCTCCCAGCCCTGTGCCGAGGGGGGCTGGCCCCTCTGTCCCGGTGTCCTTAAGCACTAGACTTTGTTGTTTTGTTGCTGCAGATTGATCCAGTGGGTACATTTGCTAATTAACGTGAATCTTTTTCCTTATTTAAAGGAGTCCCTCTTGCTGAAAGTAGATGATTACTATCACTATAGTGTTATGAAAGTATTAAGTTTGTGCTGAAACCCATTGCCATTTGGTACAAATGACATTTGTTCTTTCTGTGAAAGAGAGTTACCCACGAGTGTGTTTGTACACAGACCCTTCCAATGGTTAGTTAATGAGGAAGTGTTAGCCCCGTGCTGCTTTCGGTGATGGGCAGGATCATGGGGTGATCGCAAGCAGACTGGACTTCTCGAAGTCATTCTCAGTTGTTCCACTGGTGAAATGGCCTTGGCCCCTTTCCCTCTCTCCAATTCAACCTAACTTGAGTAATTTGCCTTGCTCCCCACGTGCTGAAGCTTGTCTGGCTGTGGTGGTGACATCTGTGTCTCTGGCAAGCACGAGGAAGGGCGCGTGTGGGCCCAGAGCATGCACACTTTGCCGCCGTGTGTGAGGACTGTGTTTGCTGTGCTCAAAACCATCTGCATAGTTTTCAACTGGAAAAAGAAAAAACTTATAGTGTGATGTCCTAAAATGAAAGCTGCTAACGGTCACAGGGAGAACAGCTGAGGAACGACAGCGAGCTAAATGACCGAAAGTGCCTGTGCCCCGTAGGAGCGCACGTGGCCCTTCGGGACAATGTTCTTGAAGGTGCAGGCAAGACCTTTAAAGATAGGTAGGAAGTAAATGCTTTCTCCTTTTGCTAGTTGGTGAAAACTCTTCCAGGGAATTTTAGCATCTTTTTTAAGTATCCTGTTTACTCTGAGAAGCCTTGTTTTCCTGTTTTAGAACATGCTGTGTTTAATGAAACCGGTTAAAAATTGAGTTTTTGTTTAAGTGCTCTTTCCAGGTGAAAACTAACTTTTTTGGTTTGTTTTGAAGGTAAGAAAGGGAGGGGGAATCTTCGTTGTTTTAATTTAATTATTACATTTAGTCTATGATGAAGTATTTGATTATTAGCAATGCCACTAATAAGTTTTAAGTTGTCAAATTAATTGTAAACATCAGTACAGTACTCTCAGTCATGGCAAAGACAGTTATCCTAAGATAAATGGCTCATATTTTGGTGCAGTGTTTGATGTTCAAAACAAGATGTTACAAAAATAAACAAATGTAAACTGGAATGCATTTGACTCCTTCCTTCAGAGGACATTTAAATCACAGTCTCTGTACTCTTGCCAGAAACTGATAATTTCCATAGATTAGCATTTTGATCTCTGCTGACACTTAAATTCGTCTACAGAAAGGACCTCTTTTTGGTGCTTATTTTTATAAAACCTGACTCCAAAAGTGAGTTTACACCCACGGAAACCAACCTCTCTTGCTTTGTAGGCTCTGCCAGAATATGATTCATTCATACATATGTAATTCCTGGTGTGTTCTCACTGGCATCCTCTAGGCAGGGCTCCCCCTCAGCCCATCAGGGGTCCCTTGAGAGGCCTGTTCGGAGACTTTACCACCCCATCTTTAATTAAACCCTCCCTCCGGGTGAATACCACTTAGCAGTTCTGATGTTTTCATCAGCCTAGGAGAGTCAAAGTGATCTTGGATCAAAAACCACACCCCACATATGATTTAAATGAGTGTCTTCTTACCCCTTCAGATTGCTGGGCTCTACCAGATGCAGCATGTGCTGGCCATGAATCCAAAGCCCTCCTTGAGAGCCTGCCTTCAAGTACGGGAAAGCTTGTCCTGTCCTGCCACTTTGCCTTGACGTGAGCGCAGGGTGAGGGGACCGGGGGTCTTTGGGAACAGGAAGGACCGCACTCAGAGGGAAATTGACTGTAAAGGAACCAGCTCCCCGTACTTGGGGGTGGAGCCGCAAGGGCTCATCCCTGTAGCTTCTGAGGGTGGAACCTGCCTTTTTCCTTCCCTTAATAGGACAGTGTAAGGAAAGAAGGAAGTGTGTTCAGAAAGTGGGTGCAGGTATATGTGAAAGCATGTTGTAGATCTGCAAGCGTGGATTGGGTGTTTCCCTCTGATCACAAACACTCCTTCAAACCAGCTGTGAGAAACCGCAGGAAAGAGTATAGGGCCACCAAGAAAGCTCGATTAATGCCCTGTTGTGGAAATAATTGCAAATGCGGTATGCACTGATTCGCATTCTTCAGTGCTGGTATTGTTTTGTTGTTCATCATTTAAATGAGGCCATTTGCTACTGTTACATGTGGGGAAGAAAAAATGCCCCAGTCCTGTCTGTGCGTAAGTGCCCTGACCTTTTTCTTGGCAACAACATCTTTGAGAAGCCTTGTCCTGCTGCCTGATTAAGTCCTCAGCGTGGTCCATACGCCTGACTCGCAGGCACATAGCTTAAGGCCCATCTACCCCTGGGAGGGACTGCTCCAAAGTTCCCGGAGTCCTGAGCTCAGCTGACCTTGTGTTTTCTCTCTGTATGGAAGGACAGCCTTTCCCTTTTGAAAGACACCATCTTCTGAAGGAGCCCTGATGTAGCTTTCATTCTATTTTATCTTGAAGTAAACACAGGAGCTGCTGTGATTAATTTACCTTGCCAATCTTGGATACACAGAGCTAAAATTCACCTTTTTCAGTAAATGAGGGTGCATTGAGAGAGGAGGACCAAGCGTTACTCCATGCTCTAGAGAACCATCTGTGGAGTAGAAAGAGCAGTCACTGTCTCCCTTCTGTCTGGCCCCTGCCTTTCCGGCTGTTGAACATTTGTGCCCTTTGGTGCTGAGTAAGGTCTTTACAGGGGGTGTGAGGGAGAGAGGGCGAAAGTAGGTGCATGTGCCAACTGGGTTTTCCTGAAAATGCTCCACTGCATTGGGGTTTTTTCCATGAGTCATTTCTAGAACAGACCGTGAGACACTGACAGCCACCTTTAGCCAATTCCCCAGCTGTAGAAACAGGGAAAAGAGAATGCTCCCTCCACAAACACCAACTCTTTGACAGAGAGATCCGGATTTTAAAGTCCTAAAACCACAAACTGGCAGTTCTCGGTCATTTCTCCCTACCTGGGGCAAGGGAATGAGGAAGAAGGCTCCTGTCTAACATGTCCAGCAGCCACTCTGTTATCTCATTTGCAAGCAGTTCTGGAAACTCACAGCATTTTTTATAGCATTGGAGTATCCAGTGGCTTGATCTCAGGCCCAGGAGACTTGATTCTCTCATCTGTATTTTTCCCTGGGGCTCTAAGGGCCTTGCCTCCCCAGGGGGACTTGATTGGCCATCAGATTTTACCAACTTGATGAGCAGGGACCACCTGAAGCTAAGGGTCTTGTGTCCTAGAGGTTTCTTTGTGTCCCAGAAGTTTCTATTGCTGCTGATAAAGGAGCAACATGCCTGGGATTCCCTGGAACAGAACGTGCTCTCCATGGGAAGATTCCTTCTTTTCTCCGATGATCTCAGCTTTCAGTGTGTGATCAGTTTTATGTTGGGCCTGTTGTTGCCTGGGAACCCGAGAATCCTTAAAGCCACATCTGCTATGAGCTATGCAGCAAGCAAGCTCATTAGCTCGGGCAGCTGCCGATTAGATGTGAATTTTAAGCACCCCCTGGAGGAGCCCCTCTTTAGCTGCAGGCATCACAGGGGGGGCTTGACCTCCAAGCACATCTGTTTGGGTTTTTTTTAATAAGAAAAAAAAAAAACGCCAAGTGTATAGCTTGCATAGTGAGGGGTAACAAATATATAGTTGAGATTGATTTCTTCAAGCTTACTTTTTACAGCCATTTTTTAAAAAGTCAATTACCTTTCTGCAGTTTGCTTTTTAGCAACACCTCTCAATCCATAAGGCACCAGGCTTCAGTAGCTTAAAGTGGTTTTACATCTTTATTGACACTCCCTGTCTTTGCACTTCACATGTACAGGTCATTCAAGGAGCCCCCGGGCTGCAGTCTCCCGGGCCAGCCTGCACCTCAGCCCCCAGTCTCCGTGACGGCACATGCGGCTTCAGCATTTCAGTGTTTAACCTTCTCTCCTGCAGGCGCTGGGAATAAAGGCTGTGGCCACCAGCCCGGCCTGGCTGGCCACATCTCCGCCCTGTAGCCCAGCAGCTCTCCTTCCTCTGGCAGTAGGACGCGGTCCCGGCGCGCAACTGGGCAGCAGGTCAGCCCCGCGAGCAGAGGTCCCACCGATGCAGCGCCAGAGCTGGGGACCACGGGGGACGGAGGACCCCACTCCTCAGGTAGCAGGTGGAACGACAGGAGGCCACGGCCAGGCACATGTGTCCTCACCACCCACCGGGGACACTCAGGTGTGTGGCCTTGGCAGCCCCGTCAGGCCTGGATCTTGGGGGAGGTGTTGTTGGGATGTTCGCAGAAAACTAGACCAGTGCTCCAGTTACATACAACAGAAACTGCATATATTAAAGCTTCCCAGTCCTTAACTGTCTTTCCCCAGCCACCCTAGAGGTGAGAAAGGAAAGGGTATAAGAAAACCCCACTAAACGTGGAGTACATTTCATCAAAGTCTGTGTGAGCCAACCGGCCCCCAGTCACCACAATGTTGACACCATCTCCTGCCTTTAAGTGCACGATGAGGTGGAATGCCCCTGGGCCCCCACAAGTATGCAGAGCCCCCTGGGGCCGGTGGTATTCCAGGAACTCCCTCTTGTAGCCAGCCGTGTGCAGCTGGGCCACACTGGCGTTGGAGACCGACAGGACAGCTTCCACGTACGCATCCCTCTCAGGCGTGAGGGTGGCCGTAATCAGGTAGCGCCCATCATATGGAGCCGTGAAGATGCCTGGGAGGAGGAAGGCAGACACTCGTGGGACACGAGCATAGCACCTTTGGCACAGGCTGTCCGTTAACCCAGATTTGGGAGACTAACCATCTGTCCAGGACTGTCCCAGGAGACAAACTGGGATAGTTGGTTACCCGACCCACAGAGGGGAGGTAGCCCCTTTCTACTTGCATCTGCCCTATACCCACCCAGCAACAGACCCCGTTAGCTGGCACCGCTCTTCGCAACAAACCCAGTTGTCACGGTGAGACCCCATCTTCTGCCATAACATCCAGAAGAGGACAAATACTGCAAAACCCCCAGCATGTGGTACAATCACCGTAACTCACCTCCACCCAGAGCAGCCCTCAGAAGGACTTGCCCCTGCAGCTATGCAGTGTGCATGGAGACAACGACCCAGCCTTGCTGGAAGAGAGCTCAGACCCCCTAATGTTCCCAGCAGAATACACCAGCCTTCGCTATGCTGTGTGCAGCACAAGCGTGAAGATGCAGGGCCGAGGCCCAGCTCGGGGCCTGTTCTCACCTCCCCTAAGGTGTAGTGGGGCAGCACCAGCCGCCCATATTCTGGTTGCCATTGGGGAGTTTTCTCCAGCGTGGAAAGCTCCCCAAGACCCACTTAGAATAAGCCTCACAACTTGTGTGCTGGGCACAAAATCTACAAAATGTTTGAGTTGCCTCCTGAAGAGACGGGACCAAAAAGAACCCACAAAGGTTGTGATAGAGACCACAACCAGCCCTCCTGCAGAAGAACCAGGCTGCCTGTCTTGGACCGGTATACAGGTGGCATCCACTTATGGCCAGATAGAAGCTGGCATTCATTGAGCCAATGACCCACAGCATCTGAGCCTAGGGAAGCGGTGCTCAGAGGTAAGGAGACGGCCTGAGGAAGAGGAGATGAATTTGTAGTTGTACCATTTGCGAAGTGACAACTGGCCTCAAATCCAGAAGAGTCGGAGCCCACACCCAACGCAAGAGCAGCAGCCACTTCCCCTGGGCTGTGGAGAGGGGGCTGGACATGGACCCTGACCACAGGCCAAGAGTGACAGAATGGAGAGCCCAGGAGCTGAGAAGAAACCTCAGGGGCTGGGTCTTCCTCTGCCCTGAAAAATAGAACATGCCCGCTCTCTTCCCCAGCTTGTAAGGGTGAGTTCTCTGGCATTCCACAGTCTTCCTGAGGGGCACCTGGACCCTGAAAACAGACTGGTCCCAGCACTCTGGGCCCATGGCCTCTTCCCTCGCTTGGAGACTGCCTGTGCTGAGGCCACACTCAGGGTTCCCCAGAACTTCCTTTACTGAGGACCTGCTCAATGAGAATACAGTTATGGGCTGGCCGTCCTGGAATGTGCCAGAAATGACAGCTCTCTGCCTTTGGCTCAGGTCTCTATCTCAGGGTCCTGGGATGGAGCCCTGCTCAGGGGGGAATTGCTTTTCCCTCTGCCCCTCCCCTCATGCTCACTCGCTCTCAAAATTTTTAAAAAGCAGCAGCAGCAGAGTCCTGAGCTTGACTTCAAATGGCCTGGAGGACACCGAGTTCCATTTTTCCAGGTTTCGCAGGTAATTTTTATGCTCGCTAAAACTTAAGAACCACTGTAGGATTTGTTAGTAGCCACGTGGGGCAGACGGGAGGGGGGAGGGCTAAAAACTCTGCTGAGAAGGAACCCCGTTTCATCTGCCTCCTTGTAACCTCCCTGAACTCCCACCTGCCATCACACCCATGTAGCTCCTTGGGAAGGACCCATGTGGGCACTTCAGCATGCTGGTGCTTGATGGGCTCAGAGACTGGCTTCTCAAGAGTCTGTGGGCTACTCGGGAAAGGTCGCCCGGCTGCTTGCCCTCAGCACCTGTCTCGGGGCTCTGCCCTGACCTGCCCCAGGACACCCAGGTACTTCCCTCCAGGCTGCCCATGGCCTCAGCAGGGAAGTGGGGCCCTCACATGCCTTCCCTTTATATAGGAGACAGGGTGCTCATGTCTGGCCTTTTAGGAAGGCTCTGACTCCCATCCCCGGGGACCAAGATGGACAGAAACCCAGGCTCCGGTGTGGCAGAAAGGAGGAAGCCTACACCACAGGAATCTGAGGTGACCTCGGTCCTCACTATCCTCAGGGGCTGGGGTGCCACAGGCAGAACCCAGGCCCAGAGCGGGAGTGATTCTGTTCCTGAGCAGGAGGCCCCACAAGCAGGGTCTGGCCCCTTTTGGATGGAATGCTGTCCTTTCTTGGCTCTGGTCATAACGAGCTTCTGAAGGAGACAGGGCAGGGGGTTGGTCTCCCATCTGTCCTGTCTCAGGGTGTGAGGACAACACATACTGAAAAAGGCCTCTCGATGGCGTGGAGGGACAGCAGGGAAGGACTGAGGGGGGCAGAGCCCCATGACCTCCACAAACAAGTGGCAGGACAGTTCCCATGGCAAGGGCCAAGGGCTGGTATGCCGATCTCATGACAAGAAAATGTCCCTGCACACCCACCCACCCACCCTGCAGCCTGTGAGCTGGAAACTTCTTGTAAAATCACACAAAGCCGGGAAAAGCACCATGGGCCAGCTGCTCCCTCACGTGCCCGCAGCTGTTCAGGCATTTCCTCCAGTGTGGTGCCCCCATCCCACCCAAAGGACCCGGGGAAGCAGACCGGACAGGGGGTGCTGGCGACGGGAGACCGCACACAGTCCCCGAGCTTACCAGTGTTGGGGTCGTATACATCGCCATCATTCACCAGCACTTTGTTAAAGAGGACGACACCCCCGTCGCTGGGGAAAGGCTTCTGGGTGAGCCCCGCAGAGAAAGACACCAGGGAAGGCCCTGGAACCCCTGGAGCGGAGAGAACATGGAGCGTTTACCGGGGTCAGAGGTCAGGGCCTGGTGAGGCCTGTGTGCCAGGCTGGACAGGCAGCCTCACGGTACTCTCTTGTCTGAAGGTGGTTAGAGCACCGTGGGACATCAAGTCCTCGCCCGCAAGGGCCAGCCCAGTGCTGGTCAGGCCGGTGGCCAGGCCCGCTGAGCAGTGAGACGTGCACTGGGGGGGGCTGGCCTGGGAGGCCGCATGCATGTGTGAGCAGCTGTGTGACACCGGGCGTGTGTGGGCATCCGGCGCTCAGGGCAGGCATGGAGTGGGGCACTGGGAAGCTGGGAACAGCCGCGCCAGGCACAGCCCCGGCTAGTGAGTCTCTGGGCCAGCTCCATGGGCTACTGTCTGATGTCTGAGGGGAAGTCCTTGTCTCAGGCCTGACTCCGACCCTCTCTGAGGGCTCAGTCCAGGCACAGTGGTCTCCCCCTCAGCTGACAGACCCCCGCTTCCACCCACATTAACAGCCTAGACGAGGAGGCAGGACAAGCGGGGGAGGGACAGAGGCAGCCCTGGTCTCCCAGGAGACGTACCTGGGGAGGCTACCGGAGGGGAGTTGGGGTACCCTGAAAAACAAAACAGGGTCAAATGTCAAACAGTAGCCCTGCTTTTTCTCCCTGCTCTTCATGCTATTTCTTTAAATAGACCTAGAACTAGGCCCCCACTCCAAGCTGCCTTCCCAGGAGCGGATACACTTTTGCCCCCACTGTGCCTGCTTCCTGCCTAGCTCACTTCTCCCTGCGCAGAGAAGAGCCCTGAGGGCAAGCTGGCTGGAGGAGAAGGAAGGAGGCTGGACGCAGTGCCTGCTGCCGGAATGCATGGATGGGGGGCCTGGAAGCGCGGATGGACAAACGGCGCCATAGACTGTGAACAGCTGTAACGCATGGCGCCAACAGGAGGGAAACTGCCCTCTGCAGGGAGGCACGGGCGCCTGGGGGACAGCGGTGACGGCTGCGGCTCGGCGGGCAGGCGGAGCAGGAGCGAAGCACCCGTGACTCCTTGTGTTCTCCGCACGGGCCCCGCCTGCCCGGTGGCCAAGGCGCTTCAGGGGCCCAAGGGGCACCAGACCCTCCGTGCTGGGGTGAGCCTGCTCGGGTTTGCACCACCCCACCTGCAACCAGCAGCAGCACCACCTGCTTCCCGGTCCCGGCCGCAAGCCTCCGTTCCCCCATCTGTTGAACAGAACCGCTAGGCACGGTGCCGCGGGACGGCTACAGCCCAGCCGGCACCTGCTTCAGTCCCTGGCACACAGCAGGGGTCCCACACATGCTCTTTCTTCTCCCTCGGGCCTTGCCCCAACACCGTCCCCCCACCGCAGCTCGCAAGTAGCCCTTCCTGGCCAAGCGCTGAACCAGGCTTTTCTCGGTCACCCTCTAAGCTCCTATTATTCCCGCTTTGCCTGTGAAGGAGCTGAGCCTTACAGGAGTGACGAAGCGCCCAGGCCCCAAAGCCTGTGGTCACGTGGCTGAGATCTGAGCTAGAACCTTCTGGCCTGCCCGTGCCCAGGGGCGGCCTTCGCCGCTGCCGCGCAGGCTCCCAGTGCACACTGACACTACTAGAAGTGGGAGGAGGGGTTTCACCGCACTTATCCCTGCGCGGGGCCCAGACTCGGGGGCTTCAATTAGCATGAACTCATCCCTCAGCACCTTGGAAGAGCTCTTTTTTTTGAAACTTGCACCCAGAAAGACCCTGCAGCAGACCCCCTAAGGCTCAGGCTGACCCTCCATATACTCTCACAGCCCCCACCCCTTCACCCCCCGACTCAGATGTGCCCAGCTGCGGGGTCCTCACCTGGTGCTCCCGCGAAGCCTTCGGTGCGGGGGATGGGCCGCTGCCCCGTCTGGCCGTCCACTCCTTGGGGCAGGCCCCTCCCCGACACGCCCATCCTCCCAGGAGGCCCGGCCTCCCCAGTCTCCATGATGACCCCCGTGGAGCCGGGCAAGAAGGGCAGCCTCGTCCAGCCCGGCCATGCTGGCGGGGGCAGCGGCTGCGGGGGTCTCTTGGGCAGGATGGGCTGCTGGCCCGTGTGTGGCCGTTTTCTGGGGTCCTCAGGAAGTGGGGGAGCACTTGGTGTCGGCAGAGGGGTCAGCTCGGGATGAGAGGCCTCCGTGGGGGCTGCCACCAGAGCTGGGTGGGAGGGCTTTGCAGGCACCTGTGGGGTCTTTCCTCCAGAGGGGGGTGCTTCTGAGGGTTCCTCCGCTGAGCATTTGAAAAGTGGAGAGAAAGAGGCAGGGTTAAAAGCCTCAGACTTGACTGCTCACCCCAGGCCCCTCCATGAGACCCGAGGGGCTCGACTCCCTGGGCAGATCCGTGCTTAGTGGCTGTGCCTGCAGCGTCAACAGCATCGTGGGCACTGGCCCCGAGTCAAGCTGCCCTCAGGTCACCCAGAAGCTGCTGAGATCAGCAGGGACCCCCTGCACAGCAGCCAGGGAGTGGGGGGAGGAGTTTCAACCTTTCTGCCCAATGGTTGCACTTCCCAAAACAGTACCATTCTTGGCCCCAACACCAAAACTTCAGATTTCACCACATGATACCACAGGTGTGTCACGAATGACTGAACGGGACCTGCTGCCCCCAACCACCTTATTGTTCTCTCAGTCACAAGCCGAGACCCTGCCAAATGCAGCTACCACTGTGACCCCAGCAGGTGTCAGAGCTGGAGACAGCAGGCACAGGACCCAAAAGAGCAGAAACACTCCACGCCTCTTGCACAGTCTTAAGATCACCAATTGAGGGAATTTCCACGGGAGGAACCTGCTGATTCACATTTCCCTGCCCTCGTGGGATGGCACTGTGACACACCAGGAAGCTGCCTCCCCTTCCTCCTATGAATACATTCCTGGAACCAGGCAGGCTTCCTGAGGGCCCACGAGGCAGCTAAAAATAACTGGGACTAGCAGATACCAGTCTCAAAACCAAATCCCGCCCACCTCTGCAGTCAGTATGGTGCCTGCAGTGTCCAGGTCCCGAAGCTATACAATGATGCCCAGGCAAAATCAGTGATTGCATTTTCACCCATTGTCTCGTTTTCAAACTCACTAAGGTAACTGAAGCAATCAAACACATGCTTCCCTTCCACCAAAGAGCCACAAAGCTCACACACCTCCAGCCCCAAAGAGACTGACCAGTGCACCATGAGAGAATTACGCCCTGTATAGAATGATTCACCACTTTCTTAGTCATCCCAAGAATAATACAGAGCTAACACTTAGATGCAGCGAAGAGAATTCACATCATTCAATGGAACAGTGTCAGGCCTCAATTCTCTTCAAAATCCTGGTTGAGAAGCATTGGGTTAGACAGACACTGACGTAAAGGTACTGCAGACATGGGGACATTAGCCACAATGGAAGATAGGAGTGAGAGAACAGTCTGGAAACACAAAGCCTGCATACTGAAGTAGGAGGCTCCCACCCCCTTTTCCCTGCTTAGCTCCCAGGACACTTACTTATAGCTTAGGTTGGAGAAAGGGAGAATCTTCAAACTGACCCTGTAATGAAGCCCACCAGTGTGAAATCTTATCCACTGCCTCACCTTCAAATGTGAACCACAGCAAGATCATGTGGTGTGCAAGGAAACCCTCCAAAAAGAAACAGACTAAAACAAGGCATCCAACTAATGAAAAGGAACTCTGAAGAAACACAATGCAAGAAAACAAACATATAAAACCCTTAAAAAAAAAAAAAACAGAAGACACTATCAGCAATGTAAGAATAGAGTGGTATAAAAAACGGCATAATCAGAATAAGGAAGAGCCTTTGCTAATAAAAATATCCTTGCCAAAATAAGCAAATTCAATGAAAGAGTCTGGTAGATAAAATCAAGCAAATCTTTCAGAAGGTAGAACACGAAGATGAAGTGACAGACAACAGGAAGGGAACAATAAGAAAATTAGTCAATCCAGCAACCTTCTGAGAAAACAAATCAGAAAAACTGAGACACAGGATGATGAGGTGGTAAGGTATGAAGTATCAAACACACACACAATTTTATTCCACCACAATTACTGAATAAAAACCTAAACCAGGCATATTCAGAACACTGAGGAAAAGGGAAGATCCTATAAGCTTTCAGGGGGAAAAAAATTTTTTTAAAGTGATTTCAAATCCAAAGAGCATCATCAGGCTTCTCAACAACAGAAACTAGAAGAGAAAAATGTCTTCAAATTTTGAGGGAATAATTGCTAATCTTGAATTCTATACCCAACCAAAATATCCATCAATTATGATTCAAGAATATTTTCAGACATGAAATATTTCAGATATGAAATATTTAAAAAAAACTATCAGTCCTCTTAAAAAGCTTAGAAAACATGCTCCACTGAAACAAGGAAATCATAAGAAAGAATGAGGGAGAGAGAGAAAGAAAGAAAGAAAAAGAAAGAAAGAAAGCAAGAAAGAAAGAAAAGAAAAGAGAGGGAGGGAGAAAGAAAACAGTCCAAGACAGGAGAGGTTCAAGAAATTTCTAGGATGGTAGTAAAGGAAGTTTCAAGTTGAAAGCCCTTTAGCAAGTCCAGAGCATAAGCAGTCCAGATGGAATCAGGAAGAAAGAGAACTCGAGAGGGGAGGTCGTGAATTTAAAAAAAAAAAAAAAAAGGAACCAACAAATGATCTACTACCTTATATGGAATAGAAAATTATGTTGAAAGGATACCCCAGGGTAAGAAGAATCCAAAATACATACATAAAATCTAGCAAATAATAATATAATACTGCTACTAATTCAAAGAAGAGCAAAACAAAATGTAACAATCATATTCAGCTATATTGAGCTACTTAGCTCATAACAGCATAAATATTGACTACTGCTTTTTGTGGTAAATTCTAGTGGGAGTTGGGGGCGGGGAAGCAGGAGAGATATGCGTGAGCCTAATATATAAACTAATGCCTGTAGCTGATACGTGATATGTAATGTCTAAATACTATTTATATAATATCTATATAGAGAGATATTTAAAATTAATAAGTCAATTTAGAAATATAGAGGTAAATATCAGGGGAAGATAGCCCAAAAGAGTTACACGTGGCTGCCTCTGGGGAGCTGGAAGTTCCAGGGACACGTGGGGACAGGGGGTGGTTTCATTATTAGCCTCTCAGTACTACTAGTTTATTTATTTTTATAAAACCTAACTGAAGAAACACTCTCCAAGGGCCTGTTTCTACCCTTGCCGTCCAATGCAAGTGCGCCTGCCTACACTCTGCATCTGTCCCCCTGCCCCTCTTCCTCGCACTGTGCCCCCTGTGCAGAGCCCTGCCGCCCAGCTGGCTTCCCATCCCTTCTGGTGTTGCCCTCCTCAGGTGCTGTCACTCCTCAGGCCTCTTTCCTTCCCCACCCCCCACCCAGGGTTCCTGTCCTTTAGTCCAAGTGTACGTGCCTCCATTCAAGATTTAAAAGTAAACACCCTCCCTCAGTCCTCAATGGACGGCAGTCAGCAAAGTACAAGCCCCCCCAGACTGGTCCTTATTTTCTTACCTGTTCCTACCACACCCTCCAAACCGAAGCTCTTTCTCTGAAAGCCACCACCATTCTCCCAGTCCCCACATCCAGGCACTCATATTCTCAATCTCTCTCTCTCTCTCTCTCTCTCTCTCTCTCTCTCTCTCTCTCTCTCTCTCTCTCACACACACACACACACACACACACACACACACACACACACACACACACACAATCTGTTGCTAAGCCCCACTGATTCTAATCCTGCAATACTTCTGGCTCCTTCTTCCGCACCTTTTTCAATGCTCTTTCGAAAGCGTTCAAGACACAGAATTGCTCAAAAATCTGCAGTTGTTTCCCAATGTTCATAATATCCAACCGAATCTCCCCCAACATCCTGAGTCCCCCCCACCTGCCCCAACTCCTCGTGCAGCCACAGTGTCCTCACTGTGCCCAGCCGTCCTCTGAGCGTCCCTGCCTTCGCACCTTTGCTATTAATGTTTGCACTCGCTAAGACAGCCTCTTCCAGCACCCTCCCTGAAGACCCGGTTCACACACCACCTCTCCCAGGAAGCCAACAGGGATCTGCCTAACAGAGCTGGAACAATCCTGCCTCTGAACCTTGAAGCACTTTGAGCCTCCAAGGGCTCTTTCAATTTTTTTTATATCATTCCTGCCGTGCTGGAGGATGAGCTGTTGAGGACACATTTTAGCGATCTTTCATCCTTGGGTTTGGCACAGGGCCACATAACATTGGGACATTTGAGTGGTGAATGAATGAAGGCTAGAAGGATGGCAAGTACTACGGGCCACACCATAATTCCCCAGCAGGCACCTGAATTTTGGCCGAAAGTCATTTGTCATTCTGGGGGCCTCATAGGGCAACGCTGGTCCACAGAGACAGAGACAGTTCCCTTACATCCGTCACTCCCTCAACACTCAGGCTTGTCACACCGGGTGGAAGGCAGAGGGAAAAGAATGAATAGCCTCCGCTAATCTTGGGGAGGGCACCCACCTTGCTGTGAGTGACTGCTAGGAGAGGTGTCCGCCAGGACGGTGAGGAGAAAGCTGCCCTGGGTCCAGTGATTTCCCCTGCCCCCCCCCCCAGCTGGCTCCCCAGCATCACCGTATCACGTGTCCTTTCCAATGCACATACATTCATTGCAAAGTTGTAACAAAGACTGGGCAGCACTTTTGCTCATTCTGGAAAGATCGCTCCTGGCAGTGGCTAGCTTTCTGAACTCAACATGTGTTTCTAATTCAGAGAGCGACCATTTGAGCTGAGCTGTCCGGGAGAGCCCAGAGCTGCTGCCCAGGCGTCTAAGCCGAGAGACGAGAGACGCGGAGGAAGGGCGGGCCGCCCCAGGCTCCGGTCCTGATCTGCCCTTGTGGCCTCAGGCCGCCCCGGCCTCTGGCAGCACCACAGCCTTCGGCAGACGGGCCTGGTACCCCGCTACAAAAGGCCGCTTCTTCTCCTCCAGAGCTCTTACCAAGAGCCAATTCCGCCTTACTTCCTAAAGCAAAGACCTGCCGAAGCGCAGCCGCCATCAGCAGCGAGCGGACCGGCGAAGAACAGGTGTCCCCGGCGGCCCTGCCCCCGGGCTGGGCGGACAGGACCCCGGCTGGGTCTGTGTCCTGCTGCCGCCAGGGCACCCCGAAGGGAGGGCAGCTGCAAGGTGGCAGGAAGCTGCGGGAAGGAGGGCTCTGAGGTGGTGTCTGTTCCAGAAGCAGAGGCCGTGAGGGACGGACGCTGGCCACGAAGCCCCCCCGCTGCATTTGCCTGGTAGTTCAACGGGCCAGACCCTGGCCCCTCCTGCTAACCAGACCGAACCGGTGCCCATCCGAGCCAGCGCAGGGGCGCTTCCCTGGCGGTGTGCCACTGGGCAGAGGGGACTGCCGACCTGCAGGGAAGCCCGTGACCCTGCAAGCGCCTGACAGGTGGCCATCGGGCATCCAAACACCCACAGGATGCCCGCGAAGTTGTCGCAGCTGACTGCCAGCATGGGTTGCAGGAAGGGGCTGCTCCAGCTCCCCGCAGCGTGGCTGACGCACCAGGCCTACGGGGTTCCCCGTGGAGCACTGCAGGCCAGCCGGGCTGGGGACACCCCCCAGAGCACCTGACCTGGTCTCCCTGCGCCACCGGAAGGGAGAGCAGGTCTCCTCGACAATGGCTCTACTCTGAGCACGTGGTGACCTAGACGTGGCAGGTGGCTCTGGCTGGAAGGACAGGAAGTCCTGGCCTCCTAGAGAGGGCGACATTTCTGACCAGCACAACCTAGAGAACACTGAGAGGCAGACACAGACGTACTCGTGGCAGTGGGACATCTGAAATGGGAAAGAATTTGCAATCACAGAATCCCAGGACTGGGGGGTCTCATCTAGCTGAGCCTCAGCATCATTTGGGAATTTTTGCGGGGGCAGGGAAGATAGAATTTCACATGCTATTCTAAAATCCCTATAGAAATGCACAGGATATACGCTCCCTGGCTTAAGACTTACTACAAAGCTGCAGTAATCAAGATGTAAAGCATGGGGTATCAACAACTAGAAGAGTCTGCAAGCGGCCTGGCTCATACCGAGTCCCCTTTGGTTGCCCGCGCAGTGTCAAAGTCGGCCGTTTCATTCTCTCTCCTCTCCCTTCCTCCCTGTTTCTCCCCTTCTTTTGGGCACACTTAGCCCTGGGTGGTGATATCCTACTGCCTTTGAAGTGGCCTTTGTTCTGCTTCTGAGACCAGAGCTGGGTTTTTGTTTTGTTTTGTTTTAATTACAAAGTTAATTACAAATTCCTAGGTCACATCTCATCCCTATAGAGCAGGAAACTCCTGACTGAGCCCCAGAGTTCTTATTTTTCTAAAGCTCCTTGAGGATTTTTGCATGTAGCTATGGAAGAGCTAAGCCCTGAGAACACCAAGGTTCTAAATTCAAGGTTAAGATGCAGAAAGCAGCTGCTACTTACACCCACCAAAGGACTTTACCAACTCAGATGCCCACAGGGTGAAAGGGTGCATGTTGCTGGAGTCAGGATGGTCTGGGTGTACACAGTTTTCACCTTTATGTCTTTACAAAACCCTGACTTGGTCCATCATGCTATCTTGGACCTAAACCAGCCCCAGATTCAGCCAATTTCAAGTTGAGGGCCCACGCCAGCATTGTGGCATCAGGCCACTCCTCCCCTGGCCAAGTTTTATTGTTAAATATTTGGAAAATCTGTGCAGAATTTGGAAAATTCTCATGGCACAGCTTGCATTAAGCAACTTGATAAAGATTTAGGATTCCTAAATCTCTAACACTCCTAAACAACACATTGTGCTTCGTCTAATGCGAGTACTAGGAGAAACATCCTTCAGACGTGAGCAGAAGAAACAGATGGGGGGATTTGAAAAAGGAAGTAATGCTGCTGTCACCAGGGGCTGTTGAAACAACATCCTGGTATCTAGGCGGGCACGTCCCTTCTTGGAACTGTGACATAGGGTAAGAGAGCTTCCCTGATGCTCAGAAGTACTCCTCCGCCTGCCAACACCACCTGGCAGAAGCCCCAGGTTTCTCAATCCCAGGAAGCCCCCTCTCTCCCGCCAGAAGAGGCACAGCAGAAACACTGGTGTCTAGCCAGGACTCAGCGTCGAGGCCACACCAGGAGGCTGGGATGCACCGGCTGTCAAAAGAGGGCAGCTAGCCAAGGCCTTGCTGACAATGCTCGAGTTACCGGCCAGGCCGTCCTCGGGGCCCAGGCGGGAAAAGATGCCTTTCACCCAGGCTAGGGGCAGACCCTGGAGCTGCCCGCCACAGAGTGACTCCTGCCCCACGAGATGCTGACCAAGGGAAAGGCAGAGGGTGCCGGCCAGAAGGGCAGGGCCCCACCCGTCTTCAACAATGGGAGTGAGTGCAAGCAGGCAGAGGGCCAAACCCCTAGGGCCACATCAGACAGAAGGACAAAGGACTTACCAACCTAACTTAGTCCCAAGTGCTGAGCCTCTCATCAACAGAAGTATTTGAACGTGAATCCTGAATGCTTGGGAAGGGAGATTTCTGGGCTTTTTACACTTCCCACCTGACCTCCAACTTGAGGAGAGGAGAGGGGAGGGCAGGGGAGGGGAGGGGAGGAGCAGAGGGTCAAAATCCTCGGACAGTTCCTCATCATACTTAAATTTTTTTACCATAGCCTAAAAAATCCTCCAGGATATGGTTCCTACCCCCTCTCTGACCTTAGTGCTTCGGACTTACCCTCCTTGTTCATATATTTGACAAAACTAGCATTCTGAGTTTTCAAACAGGGCAAACTCATTACTGCCTCAGGGCCTTTGAACATGCTGTTCTGTCTGCCTGGAACACTTCCCACAGATCTCTGCAGGGCTCCACAAAGATGTCATCTCCACTGAGCAACCCTCCCTGGCCACACACCTAAAATATATTGCTGTCTCCTCTTCTCCATGAACTTACTCTGTTGTGTGTTTTCTTGCAGACAGAGCGCTGGCTGAAATCAGATCATTATCTGTTTGACTGTGCATTTTCTGTCTTCCTACCAGAGTGTAACATTCACGAGGCCAGCACTGCAGCACCAGGACACGGCTCAGACTGTATCAGCTGAATGAATGAGTGTAGAAATGAACGGTGGGTGGGATGGAAGGGCCCAGGAGAGGGGCATCACATTTTACCAAGCTTAAGGTGAGATATTGGTTCTTTACCTTTTGGAAGTTAGGCACCTCTCTGTGTCCTAGATGAAAGCCAAAAAAATAGCCAACATTTGCAAATAATTTCAAGAGCCCCTTTTAAGCCCCAAGTAAGAACATTTGCACTAATGGGAGGGAGACAAAATAGACTTGGACCTAT
This sequence comes from Ailurus styani, assembly GCA_002007465.1. Classification (NCBI taxonomy): domain Eukaryota; kingdom Metazoa; phylum Chordata; class Mammalia; order Carnivora; family Ailuridae; genus Ailurus; species Ailurus styani. The sequence goes on along the minus strand of LNAC01000302.1, from coordinate 709,486 downwards.
ATGAGCATCAGCTAAAGCCCCTTCTGCTCCTACCCTGGCTGCCTTCTGGAAAATTCAGGTCCCCTTAGGGATACTTCTGAAGAAAAGAATAGCATCTGAGAACAGGGCAGTGTGCTGGATAGAAAGGCCAGACTTCACCTCCCTGGTTGGTCCAGCCATCTGGTTCTTGGTCCAAACCTACATCATGCATCCTCATCCCTGGGCCTTTGCTCCCTGAGGGAGATATGGTGACTATCATTAATATTCCTTCCCTCCCAACGCATACAAACTACATCACCCTTCAAGAGCTAACTTGCTTTGACCAACAGAATGTGGCAGACAGGCAGCCATGCCTGGAAGGGGCCCAGCAGCCTCCACTTTCCCTTATGGGCCAGTCACCTTGTAGAAAGTCTGACTAACCTGAGACCGCCATGCTGCGAAGCAGCCCAAGTAAGCCACGTGGGGAGGGAGAGATGGAAGTAGGGAGGGGTGGTAGGGAGGGAGGGGGAGAGAGAGAGAGAGAGAGAGAGAGAGAGAGAGAGAGAGAGAGAATGGCCACATGGAAGAACCCTGACCTTCCAGCCCTGCCAGGCCCAGCTGCCAGCTGCTTAGAGCTAAGTGACTGACTCAGGCTGATGCCAAATGGAGCAGAAGAACCACCAAGCCAAGCTAAGCCAAGCCCTGAGGAGTTCCTGATGCACAGAATAATGGGAAACAATACACCTTTGTTGCTTTAAGCCCCCAAGATTTGGGGTAGGTTGTTACACAGCAATAAATAACTGACCCATTCATATCAACTCCTCACCAGGTATGCCTTCCCCTCCTGCTTTTCTGGGCCCTAACCATCCCTTCATTATTAGTTCCAGTAGTACCTCCTTCCAGAAGCTTCTCTTATCACTCCACCTCACTCTTCACCCCTCCAGCCTCTAAACTCTCAACCTACAAGACCTTGAAGGCTTGACTCAGGGGCTCTCTCCTCTGAGGAGCCCTCCTTGACTTCCACAGTGTCCGTAGGTGCCCCTGCACACACCCAGTGTGCCTATGCACCCCCCCCCCCCCCCCCCCCCCCCCNTCAGCTTGTTGGCCCTCAGACTGTCATTGTCCCATGCGCTGTCATCCACATAATCCACACACACATAGCTCATTAACTACCACATAATAGAGGCACAGTGAGATCCTTACATGCTATCACATTCATTCTCTCTACGGACCTGTGCGGCTTTCCCACTCTGATTGAAAATGCCTTGAGAATCAGGATCACACTACTCATTCTCTCCATGTCTCTCACAGAGCCCTGCACACAGCAGGTGCTCAATAAACGTTCTCTTGACTTTTAACTGGCCGATGTGTGACTTTCACCACGACCTTCACTCCAGATTTGCCCCCGGACCTCTGCTACTCAGGCTCCAGTCCTCCCGGATCCAGATGCTGTACAAGGAGAAAGAAAGCCCTGCTTGTTTATTTTTGGTTCTTTTCAATCAATGGAATTCTCGAAAGTCCACACATTCTACATTCACAGCGATGAATTCATTCCAGAAGGATAATCTTTGAGAAGCTACATTCTCTTTAAAGACATTCACCTCTGACTCCTCCTTCAACAGGCAAGTGTGAAAGAGTTAACACAGCTTCCCACACCGCCCGGCAGTTGCAAATCAACTGGAAATATCTGGTTCAATCTGTTATTATAAAGCACAGTCCAGACAGCACTGTCACCCCAAGGACAATCATTCTATGAACACACACAGTGTTGTGACCTTTACTCAACATTCCAGAGATACAGGAGCTGTGTGGGCCTGGGAGGAGAGGAGGGTTATAAATAGTATAGTGTGGTGGGCCCCGCGCTAGGGGGGAGGCCCGCTTCCCAGTCCTGGCAGGCTTGGGTACCTCCCTATCTCCAAATCCCTTATCTCCGGGAACAACCGCACCATCTTCCCTCCTGACTACCTCAGCCCCTCCAGCTTCCTAGGGACCCAGCCAGGACTCGCCACAGCTCACCCGCCTCTCACGCTCCAGCTCTCCCCTCCTTGGGTTTTAGGTCTCAGTGTGGACATAAAATCCTAGAGGCTCAGTCCAGGCCATAAATTCTCAGTTCAATGGGTGAGGGCCTTTGTCACCTGGAGCTGAGCAAGGTGATAAAGGCCCAAAGAGGAAGAGAGGACAAAACAGGGAGAGCACGGATCAGGAAGTGGGGTCCTCCTGGGCCTACAGTTTTCCCTCACCAAGTCCTTTTGGACGCAGGAAATCTGTGTTCGACTCTGGGACCCACAAAGAAAATGTGCTCCAGACTGGAAGACAATTCTTAGATGCAGCCCACCGGGGTTCCCATCCTGGCTCTGCCACTTCCTGGCTATGTGCCCTTGTGTCCACATCCCCTTGGGAAAGCCGTGCGTCTTCCCCATGAGGTGGTTGGGGTGGGGGAGCTCTAAGACGTGCTCCCTGAGGGAACCAGCCCAGTGCTGGTACACAGAACGTGCTCAATAAATGGGAACTCACTTTCCCTCCCTGCCTCCAAGTAGAGAAGGCGGTCTCATTATTGAGTCAACTTAAAGGAAGGACTCGAGGTATAAGAGAAGCTCTGTCCTTCAGGGAGGATGGGCTGAACCCTCAAGTAACAAAGAAATGAACTCTATTGCATATATTCCTTCATGTTATGAAGGAACCATTCATTCATTCATTCATTCAACAAACATGTGCTGAGTGTCCAATGTGCAGCAAGCATTGTTCTACGCACAGTTGTTCTAAGCACCTTACGGCCTTCAACAGTTACTGCCCCTAGAATGCTTTTCGTCCAGCGTCTGGTCTCTGTCTCTGGAAAGAAAGAGGACAAGATTCTATCTGCCATCTCCTAGGCCATAGATTTCAGGGAAGAGGAGGCAGCCCAAAGACAAGGAGGACAAAGATTATAATGACACCCGCAAACAAAAAGTGAGGCTTGTGGACAGGTGAACCGACAGGGTCCCTGAATAAAAGATAGGACAATATCCACTGCTCCAAGCTGTCACGCCAAGAACCTGACCCCAGCTCTAAGCTCACCAACAAGACAGTAACACACAGACCGACATCTCCCATCTACCCTGTGGCGAAGGGGTATTCCTTCTTCATTTTCAATTTGTTGTTGTGATACTTCTGTAAAATGCACGGACGGTGAATGCTACAGTGATGACAAACTGTTTTCAATAAAAGTTTCTAAATACTCTCGATGTGGGTATTTATCTCACTGCCACTCAGCACCAGTGATTCACAAGCTGGCACCAACCTACGAACCACAGTGTGGGGAGACTGATGTCGTTCGCTCCACAGGCCATCCAAATTCTAGCATAATACACATGGCAAACAAATACAAGAAATGGAATTGTAAAGGTCAACTTACTTGCTGATGGCTGAAATCTGATCAGATCTTGCAAGTCGGTAGAAATCTGGAAAACATGACTATAGAACTGCTGGACGGAATTCTTCAGGCCAGATATGTCTCTGGAATGTGACCGGAGTGTCCCATTCATCTGCCTGACGCAACTCCAGAGGCTGCTGACATGCTTGTTGAGCCCCTCCTTGATCCTCTGAAGACTTCCTGAGATGGAGTCCAGCTTGCTGCAGGTTTTCTCCAGGTGAGACACCCTGCTCTCAACCACAGAGACGTCCCTCTGGACCCCGTGTGTGTTTTCCTTACAAGCATCCAGCTCAGAGAGGACCCGATTCTGCAACTGCTGCCACCTCCCCTCCAGCTGGCTGCAGCAATGGGCCAGGGGGTCCCGGGGAGGTGGCAGGGGCTCCACCGTCCTTCCTTGCTCCCCCCTCTTAGAAAAGCCATCCACTGCAGTGTTTTTACCTCCTCTACAGTTGCTCAGCTCATTCTGGAGATGATTCACGTCGTCCTCTGTGTGGTTTAGTTGAGAATAAAGAAAACGAAAATCCTGCTGAAGTTTCTGGATGCTACGTTCGGTTTCTTGAAACTTCCTATGCATCGTGTCATTCAGAGATTTCAAAAGGTTCAAACTATCACCCGTTATGTGATCTTCTCCATTTGGCAAAGTATCTTCTAGCCCATGAGGCTCTCTCGGAAAGTTCTGCAGGCAAATATCCTCCACAACTTGAACTTTGTTCTTCAGGTGATTTAACTCTATCATGACTTGTTTGTTCCCAGCCCCTGACACACCCGGTAAGGCTGAGGCTGTGGGGGTGAGTTCTGCCTCAGTGCTGTTGGCCACCTCCAGGAGAACGCTCCCCAGGCGCTCTTCCAAAGACTGTATTTTCTGATCAAGAAGTTGCTTCAGGTCATCTACCTCACCATTAATGGTCCCCCGAAGAGTTTCTTCAATGTAAAAACAATGTTCTTCCGCATTCTTCTCTGTCACATTGATCCTTGCATCTAGTTCATTCCATCTGGCATCAAAGTCCACATCTGGCTCTGGAACTACAAGGCGGTCAAATTCATTGTCCAGTCGTGCATTCAGCATTCTGGTAGCTTCAGCAACTCTTTCGATTTTCTGGTCTAACATCTTGATCTGTTGCCCAAAGTCACCATTCTTTTCACCACTACAGCAGTCTGACTGAGCTGAAGGATCTTGTACCTGGGCTCGAAGATCATTTATTTCTTTTCTCAGGTTTGTTTCCTTCTCTCCTATAAGCTCAATCACCCCGAGGTAGCTGCTCCCGTAGTCATCACACTGCTGTTGGAGACCAATCAGCTTGTACTCACATGAGTTCTTCAGATCGGCCAGCTTTCTGTCCATTCCCTCCATGAGCTCCTCTCTCAGGGCATCAGTCTTACTATCGACATAGGCTTGGTAGAGCTCATTGGTCGTCATGGTCACTGTAGGGCCCTGGGCAGCCTCCTGGAGCTGTCTGAGCTGTCCTTCATACCCCTTTACCTTCCCATCCAGCTCTTCCAGCTTGTCACTCTTGGTCTTCAGAGCATCCTTGACCTCAGCCAATTCAGACTTGATGTCCTTCATGCCAGATTCCTTATTGTTGAGGACATCAGGTAGCTGGACAGTCTCCATGTCTCCGCCAATGGCACTGTCGGGCACTGGCTGGGGGTGCAGGTTACTGAGCCATGAAGCCAGCATTTTGCTGGCATCGTCCTGAATGGCATGTTTGAGGTTTTCGTTCACTCCAGCAATGGAAGACTGGAGATCTAGAACTGTTCTTGTGAGTCGGAGAACCTTCTCTTCAAGCACCTGGATTTTCTTTTCCTGAAGTTCTTGTGGTCCCTGTTTTGGATCCACCATTTGGCCTGTTTCTGCTGCACGAGTTGGTGACAAAGTTTTCTTGGGCTCTGAGGCTTGGCTTGGCTCATTATCTGTTACAAAGAAAGAGTTGGAAATGACTTAATACGTTCTACCATTTCCCATTTTCTGCAAAGCCAATAAACAGGGAACTTGAGGAATATTCTTAAACCTTCACTTACAGATCCCCTCTCACCACAGGCAATTGAGGTAGAGAGAAAAAGACTATGGGCTTTGAGTCAAAGAGACCTCCCCTTGCATTCTGGCTCCACTGTTTACTGTCTGCCCTTGAGCAAGTTAATTACCTTCTGTGAACTATAATCCCCTCATCTACGAACCAGAGGAACTATCTCCCCTCCTAGGGTTGTTAAGAGAACATGTACATGGCACATAGTAGACTGTCAATGGTTTCTTTCACCCTAAAGGGAAATATTCTTAATCTACTCAGTCATATGAACTCATCATTCCCACATTAGTGAGCAGCAGCCACACCCCAGTGGTTGACTACATACTTAACAGTGTGTGGTTTAACACCACAAGAAACCACTTTGGCAAGATCTTCCCATGAGTTGTTGGGTGGTATGACATCATAGAAGCAGTAAGTTATCCTCCAAGCAACTCCTAAATATTCTTTGACTTTTATTAACACCTCTAGGCTAAAGGAGTCTCACAGACATTGTTCAGCACCCTTATGCAGTTGGGGAAACTAAAAGCAAAAGAGAGAGAGAGAGCAGCGATTCTGTTGGCATCTCCTAACAACACAGCCACGTGGTCATATATACTAAGATTCAATAAATCAAAGAATATAAACATTGAATTTTTGATAATATGAGAAATATACCTCCAAGGAAATAGTCAAAAGAAAGAAAAAAAGTTATAAAGATGATTGTGATGAGTCATAAAAATGAAAATAAAGTGATAGATCAATCAATGAACTAAACAAACAAAAAAATTACTGAAACCTGAGGCAAAAGAAGATTAGAAGCAAACCATGCCCCTGAACATGGATAGAAGGATACGAGAAGTACTAGAAAGCGCTAACAGGGGCACCTGGGTGGCTCCGTCAGTTAAGCCCCCGACTCTTGATTTCAACTCAGGTCATGATCTCAGGGTCCTGGGATGGAGCCCCATGTTGGGCTCCCTGCTCAGCAGGGAGTCTGCTTCTCCCTCTCCCCCTCCCACTGCTCTCTCTCTCTCTCTCTCTCTCTCTGAAATAAACAAATCTTTAAAAAAAAAAAAGGAGCTAATATCAACAAGCCTACACAGATGATATGGAGACTATCTTGACAGGTGGGAAAAGTCAAACACAATATAGATTAAAATGAAATAAAATGCATTAAGGTACACTGAACAACCACTAGAAGTAAATGTAGAATGCTGCAGATATTTGAGTTTACTGTTCATTGTTTTTTCCTCCCCTAAACTTTTGTACACAATCATAACCACAGCTATTATTCATTAAAATCAACTTGGTGGTAAAACCAAGACTAGAATTCAGATGACCAAACTCCCAAGCAGAGATCTATAAAGAATATCTTATTTTCCACACTGAAAAATGTATTCTACTTCAAGCCAGTAGGAGAAAAAAAACAAGCTGTTGAATCACATACAGATGAAATGCCATTCTGAACAAAGGAAATGAAAGCAAAGGGCAGGAGTTTGGAGGAAATCAACATGTAAGGAAATGCTTCTTCTACCTACTCCCAGTGACTGTGGAAACTGCCACAACTTTTTGAAAGGAAATTTGCTTATGTATCAAAATCTCAGAATCCCTTTGCCCTGCAATTATACTTCTAGAAGTTTATTCTAGTAAATAATCAAGGATGAATCTAAAATATTAAGAGGAAAAAATATTTATCAAATACTGGGTGGCTCAGTGAGTTAAGCCTCTGCCTTCGGCTTTGGTCATGATCTCAGGGTCCTGGGATCGAGCCCCACATTGGGCTCCCTGCTCAGCGGGGAGCCTGCTTCCCCCTCTCCCTACTTCTCTGCCTACCTGTGATATCTTTCTCTCTGTCAAATAAATAAATAAAATCTTCAAATACTATTTACAATAGTGAAAAACCACAAACAACCTAAGTGACCAATAGTAGGGGATTGTGTTCAAATCAAAGCCATTAAGTGATACTGTAAATTATTTAATGAACGGTTGTTCATTATGGATTAAGTTAAAAAATAAGTTCTAAAGATAGCATGTTCTTGGGGCACCTGGGTGGCTCAGTTGGTTAAGCCTCTGACTTCCTCTCAGGTCACGATCTCAGGGTCCTGGGAGCAAGGCAGTGCTCAGCAGGGAGTCTGCTTCTTCCTCTCCCTTGGTTCTTCTCCTCCTCCCTCTGCCTGCACTCATTCTCAAGTGTGCACACTCTCTCTCTCTCTCAAATAAATAAAATATTTAAAAAAATAGTATGTTCTTTATAATATAGTGGATTAAGGATAAGCATTTCCTTTTCATTCCCTTCTGAAATCTCACTAAAATGACAAAACAGAGCAACCATGTCACATATAAAAAAGAAAATTAGGACTCAGAATGATTTTGGACATTTTAACAGTTGCATTGGAAGACAGAAAATTGAATGATATTTTCAAAATTCTAAAGGAAAATCATTTCAAATCTAGAATTCTAAAGGTAGAATAAAAATATTTTCAGACTATACAATAATAAAAGTGTACCTCCCACACAATCTTCTCATAAAACTACTGGAGGATGTGCTTTACCAAAACAAGGCAGTAAGTCGAGAACAAGCAGACAGTACAGTAAAGAGTAAATCAATGGGAGAGAGAAAAGTAAGATCACCGGGGAAGCTGTGAACAAGGAAAAGAGGATGACCATATGGGGCAGGTAAGAAAGCTCTAAGAGAGATTGCTTCAGAAGGATGACATTGATGTGCCTGAACATAATGAGAGGACATCTAGATAATCATCCAGAGAAGATTTTGGGTTGAAATAAGGACAAAGACATAAAAAAATCAAGTAAAGGAAAGTATAAGACAATTACTAACTCTAAAGAAACCATAAAGCTGTATAAAAAAGGCAACAGATTCATAGTATATTACATGGCTCAGCTGTAAACATTATCTATACAGTTACTACCATGTAAACAATAAGTATTAAATAAACTAAAAACCTGGTATGAACTGTATGGAAAGGATAAGTGTAAAGGAGCCATGTGCTGGAAAGCAGATGAAAAGGAGTCTAGCCTTCACCTTCCCTGATGAGAGGTCAATAGATATGGAAGTAAATTCCAAAAGATGATCTGAAGAGTTTAAAGTAATTACTTCCAAGAAGGGAAAGTGGGGGAGAATGAGGGTCACTGCTTTCCTAATAGTCCTTTTAAAGCTATTTGACTCAGGAAAATATATACAGGCTTAAATTTTATAAAATAAAAATGAAACAAAAGTAAACTATTTTGATCCAGTAGGCCCCCTTTGTGTGTCCCCATCATATTATCTATGATGACTTATTAATTACTTGTCTGATGTTTGCCTTCTGTGAGTTTAGGGACTCTGCTTTGTTTTTCACTTTCCCCAAGTATCTAGTATACAGCCTGCTGGATACAGAAGCTCCATAAATATTTGTGGGATGAATAAATGAATTTTTCTTTAACAAAATGTATGTGCAGACATAGGAAAGAGAGCAATATGTGATAACAAAATGTTAGCAGTAGTTACCATATGGTGGTGAGATTATGTATAACTAAGTATTTCCCTATACTTTATAAACATTCTTTACTTGATACGCATTACTCTTTTTGTAAAAATTATTTTAAAATCTATTTTACAGACAATATTGGGAACCATTGTAAGTTTCAAAATTGATAATACTTCATGGGAAAATATAATCATTTGAAGACAACCATCAAATTCATGAGAAAACCTAGGTTACATTTATTCTCACTCAACTTAAAAAAGAGAAAAGATAAAAGGACAATTTTTATCCATAAAAGTAATTTGCTTAATGTTATACTTAAAAACAAAGATGAAAATTATCACTGCTTTCTTAGTTATTCACTGAGTTTGTGCTACTTCAAAAAAAATTCAGAAACAAATTTAAGAACAACTTCGCTGGATGCCTCTCGCTCTTAGCGTTGCAAATATCTCACCCCAAACAGAATGAGAACAATTTTGATTTAACTATTTTTTTTAAAAAAACAACTTTGTTCCTTCAAATTTGGATTTATGGGAGCTTGTAGATGAAAAGCAAAAACAAACAAAGCATCACTACCTCTGAATCTCTTCTCATCTGTGCCGCACACTACACCAGTCTGAAACTCTGCCCTGCACTGACTGCTAAGTCCTTAGCTTTCACAAGTTGGCCCTAACAAAGCAATTTACTTGTTAAGAAAAAAAAAATCTGTACTCCGATTGCTACTGCTTCTGCAAATAAATTTGCATGCCACATGTGTATACTGGAGGCATATGTGGGTGTTACTTGAAGGCCTTGGAGAGATCTCCATTCAAAATCATAAATCCCATCCCACTGCCTACAGGAACACCAGAAAGATTGGAGGTGGTCACACACAGCAAAGCACAAAGAAGTTACCTGTGGCTTTCTTCATGCTATTTCGAGGCCGGGCAGGCGTGGGGCGGGGGGTCTTCACAGGGTCCCTGGGACCTTCCTGGCAGTCTCCCCCTCTAAAGCCAGGGCAGCACCTCCATTCCAACTGTGTCACTGTCTTGTACTTGGTGACATATCTGGGTCTGAAGTTCACACGATACCTGCAGAAGAAAAGCATGACATCTCTCTTTACTGCGATTGTCATGAGCACCCCTGGCCCTCCCTGACTTGGACGCGAATGAACAGGATCCAAGGCCCTGGCTGCTTTCTCCTAGCTGACCCAGAGTGGACAACTGGTGTCTTCAGTCCAGCCCTGACCCCCTGAGATTCAGCCAAAATCAGATTGGTCTCCTTCTTCCATCTCTTAGACCCACCTGCACCCAGGTCCCATTGGGTGGGACCCACTGACAGCCAGAGACAACCCAGAAAAGCCTGGCCCCACAACTCCCAAACTGAGCTTTTGTTTCACCCACAAATTTTTGTTCTACCTTTTTGTTTTGTTTTGTTTTTCCACGCTGCTTTGTGGAGATTTTCTCTGGGCAATGCAGGGTCATTTGTTCTATATTTTAGAGAAACCTCCCTGGCACCTTCCCATAGCATCTGTGCATTTATCTTGGCACCTTCCTTCCTGCAAAGGTAGCAGGCTGTGAGCCTTCAGATCTGCGTACCGATCTTTTTAAAGAGACGCCTTGATCCATACAGCTAACGACAGACATAAGAATCCCTTTTAAATTATACGTTCCCGAGGGCACCTGGGTGACTCAGTCAGTTAAGGGTCCAACTCTTGATTTCGGCTCATGTTGTGATCTCAGGGTTGTGAGATCAAGCCCCTGTTGGGCTCCATGATTCTCTTCCTCTCCCTCAGCCCCTCCCCCTCCCCTCAAAAAAAAAAAAAAGTACATGTTCTCCCACGCATGCGCATACCACACAGAGATTCTTGGGATGAGCCCTAATGTCCTCCAGACCCAGGGCTGGGCCTGGAACAGAGAGTGGCAATCCGGCAGTCCCTCTGGACATTCAGAGGGTTGGATGCAGGAATCCAACACCGCAGGTGCCCCTGTTCACTGCACAGATACAAGCTGCTCCTTAACTTACCCCAACTTCTACTTCCAGCTTGGAATCATGGCTCTCTAGAATGTCTTCACTCTCTCTTCATTGTGAACAGCAGCACTAGCAGCAGCCCTTCTCTTTGGGGGCCAATTCCCAGAAAGTAATCTGCTCTCTGTCACTTCCCCAGGGTTGCAGTGTGTTGCTCAGGGGAGAGCTGGGGGGGCCTATGGGGCCTCGTGCCAGCAAGCTGACTCCATCCCTGGCATCCACCTTGTGGTGGGGGAGTTCAAAGTCACATTCCTGAGAAAATTGCAAATTACTGAATGTAACAGGTTTTTGGCCCCTGAGAGTCAAAACCATGACACCTAAAACCTCAAGTGTAAGGAACTCTCCCACCAACAGGACCCCAGGTGACCCTCTGGACCCTGTCTGTCCCAAGCATTAGTGTCCCAACACATGTCGCTGTCCTGGTTCCACTGGCCCTTCTGGGGCAGTGGTTCGCAACCAGCCAGGCATCAGAATCACCAGGAACCATAAAGAGGTTCTGATTTAATTGGTCTGTGGTGGGGCCTGGGCACACAGAGTTTGAGAAGCTCCAGAGAGAGACTTTTTCAAGGAAAACAGAAGAGAAAGCCCAATGAATGAAAGAGAAAAGAAGGGCCCCTAAGGGGTGGAGCAAGACCTCCCTTCTAGGCTCTTCCTTCCTTCTTATTGCCACCACACCCCCCACCAAGGCCCATCTATTTAGTTTACCCTTTGCACAAATGGGAAAACAGAGGGTCCAGAGGTCAAGCGTCCTGTCCAAATTCCAATGGTCAGGAAGGCCCAGGGCTGGGATTTAAATCCAAGGGTTCTCTCCTGTAACCCAGACGGCCCTCCCAGCACACAGAAGCAGTGACTCCGGAGACTGCCTTAAATTTGAAGCAACCCCACCCAACCAGAGATGTTCCAGAAGCCCTACAAGCTGGGTCAGAGGGTAGCTACCATCCCCGTTCAGCAAACCCTTGTCCGAGCACGGGACCCAGGCCAGGTGCACACCAGCCCCAGAACCCCCACCACCCTACCTACCAAAGAATTCCCTGTGTGGTCCTAGATCAAAAAAAGGAAAGAAAGAAAATTCCACTTCACTGTTTTCGCATGCTCAAGTATAGCATAATGCTGCAAAAATGTGTAATCTCAGAAAAACTTGGTTCCTCTGAGCATTTAAGACTGAATGTGAAAATGTGTTTGCGCTCAGGTGCTGTCTATGTGCCAGCAGATGACAGCCCATAGCAAACCCTTCTGGCTGCTGGCTGAGCGGGACCAGGAGAGCAAAACCTGAGGCTGCAAGTCCAACTCCCTCCCCACGCGGAGGCCTTGGCCCCAGCTGCTGAGCCGAGTGTAAGAAAGTGCTCACACCTCATTACTTCCTTTAAAGGCAGTTATTACTTTGGAACCAGCTCATAACTCAGGGAAGTTCCCTGGAGTTCCTGCCTTCCTCTGCAGCCCCACGCACATTCCCCAGCCCCACGCTCCACCCTGATCAGCTTGCTGTGAGCTTTCCGGTTGGCGGCACGGAGTTCAGGTTGACGGCATTTCTGACCGAGTTTTAAGTCCAGCATGTGCAAGAGGCCTCCCTGCCAGCGGTGACAGCTGGAAGCCATCAGGCGGCCACCTCCAGCCACGGGAAAGCTCATGTTCAGACCACTCCGTGCACAAGGACATGGGTCCCAGAGGCAACTGCAGGTCCTCAGGCCTCAGTCTGGGGGATGGAAGGGGAGGAGGTAGGGTTGCGCAGACCCACAGCTTTCCTGGGATGCCCCCCGCCCAGAAATGGGGCTCCTGCCTCTGAGAACCCAGCCAGGAGGTTTTCCAGAGGATGGGAGGAACACAGCGGGATTCCTGGGTCGTCCTTCCATCCCTTGGTGCTCTGTGAGACAATATCCTGGCCAGGGAGCTTTAAAAAAAATGCCCAGGCTTTTAAGCTCAAAATTCTCATTTAACTGGTCTGGGGCCAGGGGTGCCCAGGCATCTGTACCTTTCAAAAACTGCCCAAGTAATTGTCAAGTGCAGCCAGAGTTGAGAAGTGCAACCCAAAACTCAGGGCACCCATCAGCCTTCCTTCTTCATAGGAGCTGGGAGCCTCTGGGGAAACCAAGGGCTGGAAAGCCTAGCGGGGGAAGTGGATTGACCCAAAGCAGCCCAAGTGTTACCCCAAGAACCCTTGGGTTGTAAGTGCACAGGAGGTGCCCCCATGGACACTTACTGAATCAGCAAACTGACTGCACCCATTTGGGGGTGGCCAAGCAGAAGGACCGACAGCCCAATGGACAGAGTCAAGGCGGTGCTGGGCTGGAGCTGGAAGGCTGAGTCAGGCTGCAGCCTTGGCCCCCATCCCAGTCTTGGGTAGAAACTGTAACAAAATCCTGTCCCTCAAAGGAGCCCCGTCCACAGCTGCCTCAGGGACTTCCGGGGGCCCCTGGGGGGTATAGGCCCCCCAGCCCCAGCCTGCCCCAATCTCTGCCAGTGCTCTTCGTCCCGTCCTCTCAACTCTCCTCCCCTTCCTCTCCTCTGAAACCCTTTTGGGGTGGGGGGCAGTGAAACAAGGGTTTGCCATCTTTATGAATTCAACCACCAGGTCAAAACACCAGGTCAGCCCAGAAGATTCTACTGAAAAGGAAGGTAGCAAGAAGAGGACTGGAAAAGTTGAATCAGAGTTCAGGGACCACAGGACTTGAAATGTCCCCGTTAAAACAAAATGTGACAAAATGACAGCCTCCATTTGACATCACCCCCCAGCCCCCGCAAGAAAGGGGGGTGAGACTTCTTTCATAATAATATGCCTCCATTCATGCTTGTTCAGTATTTGTCTTCTCACAGACAATAAGCCCTGTGAGGGCAAGAATTCCTGCTGGTTTTGTTCTCTACAACATCCCCATTTTTAAACACAGCATCTGTCCTATTGTAGGTGCTCAACAAACAACAAAGAATTAATCATTAATCAATAATCGATTAATCAAACAGTAATTTAATGATGCTAAGTCTACTTTGGACGAGGTGTGGGGGAATCCAATGTCCATATTAAAAGCCCCAGAGTCGTCCTTAGGTCTAACCCCAGCAGATGTGAATTCCTGAGCCTTCCCAGAACCAAATCAAGCTCCACACTCCTCAGGTCATGATGGGGTTGGACAAGAATCGTACACTAGAAGGTGACCTCAAGTTGTGTTGCCCAAGAAGATAGCCATTAATCAGGCGTGGCTTTTTAAATCTACACTAATTTCAAGTAAACCAAAGTGAACATTCAGTTCCTCAGTCACACTGGCAATGTTTTGGGAGCTCGGGAGTCACATGTAGTATTAGCATGAACATCTCCGTCACCACAGGTGTCTAGTGGACAGAGCTGGCCTAGAGATTCACGAGCCTGTCGAGGGCCAGCGACGGGCACACAACTGTTCATTCCTTCATTCCTACCCCACACCCACCTGTCTTCTTTCTCTTCCCGCATCCTGCCCGGGGTTGCCAGTAGAAGGCTTTTCGGCAATAACCACATGACCCTGGCAGATGATCATTTCAACATGGTAAGGGTCTCTGAGGTAAGGATCATTTCCCTGCATTTAGTATCCACCTGTAACTTCTTTTTTGGATACACGTCACTAAAAGTGCACAAATCTAAAGCCCAGTGCCCCCCCCGGGACACTCACTCGACCAGGATTTCTCCCAAGAACAGACTTTCTAGTAAATTCCTCTCTTTCTCCAAACCCTGGCTTGTCCCCAAAACCCTGGAACTAACTCTTCTTGCTTCACTCTGCGTGTGGTCCCACACAGTATCCACTGGAACAGACTGTTGGGATGGAGAAGGAAGCCAGGAAGAAGAGGGGCCTCCCTCTCTCTGGTAGGGAGCATCTTCACTCAGCCTGAAGAAGTAAGCACCAATCTGGGACAACGCCAGCATGTACACACAAGCAAGAAGGCATTTCAGTGAGTGTCAGGACGCACATCCAGTGGACTCGGTTATCTGACATTCCCAAACTACTCCAAGTTTTCCACATCTAGGCACAGAATTCACTTTTTGTTTTTCACTGTGGTAAATATGTAAAACATATGTGTGGAATACACATAACATCAAATAAACAAGTGGGACTATGTCAAACTGAGAAGCTTCTGCACAGCAAAAAAAAAAAAAAAAAACCAATATAACAAAGTGGCAACCTAACTGAATGGGAGAAAATATTTACAAATCATATATCTGATAAGGAGCTAATAGCCAAATACATAAGGAACACATACAACTCAAAGCAAAAACAAATTCTTTTTGATTAAAAAATAGGCAGAGGATCTGAATAGACAATTTTCCAAGGAAGACATACAGATGGCCAAAAGGTTCATGAAAAGGTGCTCAACATCACCAATCATCAGGGAACTGCAAATCAAAACCATAATGGGATATCACCTCATACCTGTCAGAATGTCTGTTATCAAGAAAGTCAAGAAATTGGAGCACCTGGACGGCTTGGTAGGTTAAGCATCCCACTCTTGATTTCGGCTCAGGTCATGATCTGAAGGTCCTGGGATCGAGCCCCACATCGGGCTCCCTGCTCAGCAGGAAGTCTGCTTCTCCTTCTTTCTCTACCCCTCCCCTTCCCACTCATGCTCTCTCTCTCAAATAATAAAATATTTTTTAAAAATCTCTTTATAAAAAAAAGAGAAGAAATAACAAGTGTTGGCAAGGATGTGAAGAAGAGGGAACCCTGGTGCACTGTTGGAGGGAATGTAAATTGGTGCAGCCATGGTGGAAAACAGTATGGAGATTCCTTAAAAAATTAAAAATAAAGCCACCATAAGATCCAGCAATCTCGCTTCTGGACACTTATCTGAAGGACACAAAAGCATTAACTTGAAGAAATATCTGCCCTCCACCATGTGCATGGCACCATTATTCACAAAGACAAGGTATGGATGCACTTCAGCGTCCATGGATGGACACTTGAATGAATGGATGGATGAAGGTGTGGTACACACGTATGCGCATGCACACGCACACACACACACACACACACACAAGCACAGGGATATTACTTAGCCATAAAGGAAGAATAAAATCCTGCCATCTGTGACAACACATATAGAACTTGAGGATATGACGCTAAATGAAGTAAGTCAGACAAAGACAAATACCATCCGATCTCACTTATACGCAGAATCAAAAACACAAAAAACCACAAGGTAACCAAAAACCCAAGCTCATGGATAGAGAGAACAGATTGGTGGTTGCCAGAGGTGGGGGGGATGGGGTGGGAGAAACAGGTGCACTGGGTTTTTTGTTAATTTAATCAAATAATTTGTCATTTAAAAAGAGAATGGGAGAAATGTAGCAGCCCTAGGTCTGAAAGGGCAAGGGGAGCACGAGGTTATCAAAATGTAGGGAAAACCAAGGCTGCGAGTACAGTATTAGGGGAAGGCCGCTGGACAGGAGCTGGGGCCTTCGGTAGAGGAATCTGTCACTGCCGACCCCACCCCGGTCGGAGAGAGCGGATACCCTCCAGCAGCCAGAGCAATGTGGAGCTAGATGGTGAGGGAACCCAATGAGACAATTTTGGAAACCACAACCAACTGCAAGTATCCCTAGACCAAAAAGCGCCAGCCCTTCTCACTAGTTACCTGAATGGCAGGCAAGGAACCTCTCACCTCTGGGCCACGGTTTCATCCATACATTGAAAGGATGAACTCACAATCCATCCAGGGCCAACACCTAGAGCAAAATCAGGATGGAGAAGGATGGAAAATGGATCTGGGGGCAAGCAGAAAATGGCCAGCTCATGCTGCTAGAGAGAGAGAGAAGGAAAACCACACACTCTTAGAAGCAAAGGGAAAGGAGTATGTCAAGAAGACAGAGGAGCTCCTGCTTCCAGTGCCGCTGAGAGGGTCGAAGAACAGAAGGACTGAGAGAGAATATTTTTAAGACAAGGAGATGCTCGGTAAACTGAGCCAGGGCTGCCCAGATCAATGGGGAGAGAGGACCCTGGGTCAGAATAAAGAATAAAATAAGCAAGAAGAGGTATAGCGCGGCCCCCAAAACTTCTCCCATCAAGTTTGCTTGTGGCGGGCAATGAGAAATAGGGAGCTAACCAGGAGGTAACAGGGAGCTGAAGAAGCACAGCTTCCCCCCAAGTTCAGGAAAATCCTA
Organism: Ailurus styani; assembly: GCA_002007465.1. Classification (NCBI taxonomy): domain Eukaryota; kingdom Metazoa; phylum Chordata; class Mammalia; order Carnivora; family Ailuridae; genus Ailurus; species Ailurus styani. Next base: position 692,515 of record LNAC01000302.1, on the reverse strand, counting down.
ACCAGGGAAGAGTGTTGAGAGGAAGGATAAAGCTGAGGGGGGGGAAGCCATGGAGAAGCATTCCTGGTCCTCATCCAGGGGACACTGCTTTGATGAATTAGCCCTGTCTGCCACGGACACGGTGGGGGGCGAGTGGAGCGGGGTGCCAGGGGGTAACTGATTCAAACCCAGTCCCTAAAAAAAAAGTACCATCTTAACCATTTTACAAGCACTGTTCAGTGGCATTAAGTCCCCTCACACTGTTATATAACCGTCACTTCCAGAACACTTTTCATCTTCCCAAACTGCAGCTCTGTACCCGCTAAACACTAACTCCCCAAGCCCCTCCCTGCGGCCCCCGCAACCACCACTGCACTTTCTGTCTCTGTGAATCTGACCTCTCTGGGGACTTAACAGAAGCGGAATCATACGGCGTCTCTCCTTTCATGACTGGCTTACTTCCCTTAGCCTAATGTCCTTGTAGGAGAGAAAGACACTTTCCCTCTACCCTCTTAGGTTTGTTTCGGGTCCTGTGAATTAAACAGACAAAAGACAGGAGAAAAGACATCCAAATTGTTCATATTTTTTACATGCCTGGAAGCTTCACAGAAAAAAGTGAAAACTAGCAGTCAGACTCAGGGTCTATCTACCATTTTAACACAGGGTGATAAATTGTGAAGTGACTAGACCATGGAAAAGAGGTTTGGGGTTCTAGGGGCAATAAATTGTGGGACTGTGGCTGGGAAGTATATGGGGGAAACTGAGGGAAGGTAAGGGCTATTTCAGTAAGGATTGCTTAGGCAGACTCATCTATCTACAGTGACAAGGGTCACTCTCTTCATCCTGGTACAGGGGAGACAGGAACTTATAAACCTGGTTTTAGACAGAAAGAGGGAAGACCAAGAGCTCTTCTTGTCTCTGCTTTTCCTCAACTGCCTTCAGGTCAAAATAATCAATACGCCAGCGCAGCACGTTTTGGGATGGCCTGTTCTGAACTCCTTCACCCTCGAGGTTTGCCCATGTTGTAGCACAGGTCAAAGTTTCCCTGCCCTTTTTTTTTTTTTTTTTTTACAAAGTTTGGTCTCATGTGCTAATTTAGAGATTGACAAGACAGTAAACTAATTTTCAAGAAACTACTTGTGACAAATGGGTTTTTTTTTTCTGGCTTCTGTTTTTATTGTTTTTCTATCGGTGAATAAACAGGTGTGCTTTTTATGGAAGTTGCAACAGAAAACACAGTCAGGCAACAGAGGTTACAAAGTTTGAAACTAGAAGTGATTCCAGAACTCTTGAATCCACTCTCTCTTACTGACAATCAAACCTTGGCCATTGGAAACCATGTGCATCTACAATGACAATCTCTACAATCTGAGGAGCTGACTCTATCCACCCAAAGTCCCTTCCAACACTAACTTTCCACAGGATGAAAAAGTCTCCTACAGAGGACAAAGTGAAGGAACTAAAGGGCCTTCTTCCTGGTGAAGGCACATGACACACACAAACCAGAATTTTCATCTTATCTTTTTCTGCAATAGGACACAATTTTACTTAGATCTCTGCATGAAGAAAAATAATGGAAGGAAAGAAATAGAAAATATTTTCCTTGGCTTTTAGGCAAATCCATCCATCAAAAGCCAGAATGCTTGGGCAAACATATTTCTGAAATACAAAATGCATCTAATAAAACCAAAAGTTGGATGAGCCCGATTGAAATCAGATTACAAGACAGCTTTGCTCAGGGCGCCTGGGTGGCTCAGTGGGTTAAAGCCTCTGCCTTCGGCTTAGGTCATGATCTCAGGGTCCTGGGATCGAGTCCCGCATCGGGCTCCCTGCTCAGCGGGGAGCCTGCTTCCTCCTCTCTCTCTCTCTGCCTGCCTCTGCCTACTTGTGATCTCTCTGTCAAATAAATAAATAAAATCTTAAAAAAAAAAAGATAGCTTTGCTCACTTAAAAAAAAAGAATAATAACATATCCTAGACCAAAGCAAGGTGTTCAAAATGAAACGGTACACACAGGAGACTGTCTGCTTCCCCGTAGGAAGGGGCGATATTTGCTGGAGACACCACAATCCTTAGCTGCTTATTTTTTGTTCTTGAAATAATTTCCTTGTACGTAGAGTGGCCAGTTAGATTTCAAAACCCAGACTCCTCTCTACCCCTCAGTGGTTTGCTCTGATCACACAGCATAAGGGGTTTTCCCCGCTGTCCTTTATGCGACTCTGCTGCCCTGAAGGAAGGTGACTCGGGAACACCACCGCAGCGGGTGGAGGCGGCGCCCCAAGTCGCCTGGAGTAGATGGTGCAGCAGACGTTCCTGGGTCTCAGGCAAGAGCGGCGGGCCCCTTCCTTCAGAGGAAGCACGCATTGCTAGACAGGACTGGTCTCCAAGTGCAGGGCGTGTCTGGCGCCGTGAAATACAGCATGTGCCTGCACTCCTAGGAGTCCACGTTCTTAGTCTTCACTTCCTGGCTTTGGGAAATCCGTCACAAAAGTCAAGCCGCAGTGGGGAGGGAGGAGGGCCGGCCAGGGCAGGCTCCCGGGGCTGCTTTCTGGAAGGTTCAGTAATCCACGATTAACGAAGGCCTGTATTCTCCCTCAGGATTCCTTCCAGGAGGGTCATCGCAGGATGCTCCCCCCGCCCCACCGGAAAAAATTCTACACGGTTCCATTCCTCACACTGACGTCCTGTTTCCTCGTTCCCAGAGCCAGAATCACAGGACGCTCCTCCTGCTCACTCCCCGATGCCCTGGTGCGCCGGGTTCCCACAGCGCAAGCCCTGAGGACATCTGCCGGCCTCAGACCTTCCCAGGATGCTCTCCGAAAATACGAACTTCCGGGGTTCCGGGACCCAAACCTTTCTTTCCAGAACTGCCAAAGAATTCTGCTTTATTTCCTCTTTTTTTTTTAATATTTTATTTATTTGACACAGAGATAGAGATCACAAGTAGGCAGAGAGGCAGACAGAGGGAGAGGGGGAAGCAGACTTTCTGCTGAGCAGAGAGCCCGATGCGGGCCTCGATCCCAGGACCCTGAGATCATGACCTGAGCCGAAGGCAGAGGCATTAACCCACTGAGCCACCCAGGCGCCCTATTTCCTCTTTTTAAGACAAGAAATCATTTCCTCAAATTCTCCTACGAAAATCACAGTCATTTCAAAATCCTTTTTCCTGTGCTTCCTTTGCCTTGGTTTGCAATAATCCATTCCTCCCCTATAGGGATCTCAGTCCTTTGGCTGCAGACCATGAACGCTGGCGAGCTTCAGACCACACCTGTAACCGGGTGAGGTCCCTGAGACGCTTAGAAAGTCCCAAGACAGTAGGAATTTTTCAGCAGATACAAAAATAACACCTCCTCCCTTTGGGTCAATTCATTCTCAGCAAAAGTAATAATCTGGGCATACTGCAAATACAGGAACACTTCCATTTCTTTTCTAATTTATGACCACACTGGGGAGGAAAAGGACCACAATGTTATACTGCAGCTTCCTAGGTCTCACATCGTCCAGGATGACCCAATATTCCCTGTTGGGTTTTTTTTCTTTTTTTTTCTTAAGATTTTATGTTAAATTACTTTATTATTTTTTAAATTTTATTTATTTCACAGAGGGAGAGAGATCACAAGGAGGCAGAGAGGCAGGCAGAGAGAGAGGGAGAAACAGGCTCCCTGCTGAGCAGGG
>LNAC01000302.1:668051-688224 GCA_002007465.1 Ailurus styani | reverse complement strand
CCCCGCCTTTAGGTTTGTTCCTTAATCCACATTTAACACAGTGAGGTAGAGAGATTTTCATTCACCTGCACTCCATTCAGAAAGAGCATGGTTTTCCTTTGGAAGGCGCTGCCACAACCCACCCCAACGCCGGTCTGAAGGTCTGGAGGTCTGAAGGTGCGGACGAGCAGGGGGTGGGGACTGCCTAGCCACCTGAGAAGACGAATTTGGCTTATTTGCTCTCAAATGGGTATGGGGGACAGAGCAGGAGGTCACCAGAAGAGAAAGAAGGGAGGGGGCACTCTTCTTCAAGATTGCCTGAGGGTGGCCAGTGGATGTTTAAGGCTGATGACTGTGTGCCATCCTCTAACCATAGCCACAGTCTTCAGGAAATCCCTCACTACTCATGCAGGCTTGTCAGGCTGGATTTTCTCAGGGCACTGGAGGCTATTCCCTAAGGTGGCCAGCTCCGTGTGGTTCTGAGAGCCACACAGAACCCAGGTGCAAGGGGGCTGTCGGACAGTATGCCTTGGACACCATCCCAGTTGGGAGCGAAGCTTCTGGGCATCCACGGTTCTTGCAAATCGAGAAGGGAGACAAACATATAGAATTTGAGGTGAAGGGGGGCCCAACTGACATCAGTTGACTAGTTTTAAAGATAGTGGCTTGCTTCCATTTCCTTAAAATCATGTTTATTTTTTAAGAAAAACTACATAAATTGCATTATTGTGTTGTCTACTTTAAGTAAAACAATTCAATATGTGGTTTAAGCAGTAGTTCCTGTTCTCCCAATAAGCAGGTGCCTACGCTGGCCCACCACCCAAAGCCTTCACTGAAACCGGCTTCGACTTTTTACAAATAAAATACATAGGCCAGCATGATATTTTCAAAGCCACAAAGTTATTCTTTGAAATACTTCCCTGTATTTTTATAATGGAGCTTTCTCAAAATGAAGTTCTGTCTTTGATCACTGTAACTTCCCAGTACCACCAAACCATTTTTTTTTAAGATTTAATTTACTACTTTGACACAGAGAGAGAGAGAGACAGCAAGAGAGAGAACACAAGCAGGGGCTGTGGGAGAGGGAGAAGCAGGCTCCCTGCTAAGCAGGGAGCCCAAGGTGGTACTCGATCCCAGAACCCTGGGATCATGACCTGAGCAGAAGGCAGACGTTTAACGACTGAGCCACCCAGGCGCCCACCACCAAGCCATTCTTTATACTTGTGTTAAAAAAAGATATAATGGGGCACCTGAGGGGCTCAGTCAGTTATGAGACCAGTTCTTGGTTTCAGCTCAGGTCATGATCTCAGGGTGGTGAGCTCTGTGCTCAGCGTGGAGTCTGCTTGAGATTCTCTCTCTCCCTCTGCCTCTCCCTCTCATGCTCTCTCTCTCTCAAATAAATAAACAAATCTTTAAAAAAAAAAAAAAAGAGCAAACAGGCCCCAAATGGACTCTCTTGTGCTTAAGCCCCATGTCAGCAAATCAAGACAAAATATGAACCTAACTGCAGTTTCTACCTCTACTAGGAATGTAACCTTTAATCAGTTAATCCAGAATTACCTGGTCAGCACTAGTGAGGTAATCCACTGACAGACCCCTTTCATCCCCATTCAAAAGCAACTTTGAAACAATCCACTCTTTGCTAGAAACTTCCTTTTCCTACCATCTTCTGCCTATAAAAGCTGTTCATTTTGAACAGCTCTTTGGAGCTCCCTCTCTCTCTCTACTAAGTGGGATCCTGCCTAAATCATGAATTTGTGAATAACAATATTATAATCTTCAAAATTTACTCAGTTAAATTTTGATTTACGGCTGTGTAATATGAACTCTTACAGACCAAAAGCTGTATCACGTGTTGGAGAGACAGTCAACATACACTTACATCTTGGCAAAAAACTTTTAAAGGTTACACTAAAAACTGCCAGTTCAAGAAGCTAAATTATATCATTACTCTGACTGATTTAACTGGAATCTGCCCCATCTCAAATCCTCATTTTAGCTGCAAGCCACCTCATTTTCATTCAGTATTAACAATTATTTTCAAGACTGTATGTGTGTCACAACTTCCATTTTAAAAACACAAACCAAAAATAGTTGTTCAAACTGATGGTTTCCATGACTAAAAACTGAAAACTGAATTCAACACATACGATTCTTAACAATAGGAGGAAAGACAAGCTAAAATCACAGGCCCTCCCGGAAATAAAGCCTAGTATAAACTATGGACTTTTGGGTGATTGTCATCTGTCAATGTAGGTTCATCGACTGTAACAAATGTACCACTTGGTGGGGGATGGTGAGAGCGGGGGAGGCTGTGTGTGTGTGGATTAAGCAAGAATGTGGGAAATCTATGCACCTTTCCTTCAATATTGCTGTGAATATTAACTATTATAAAAATAGTCTTAACAGAAAAATTAAAACCCGCATGCTCTCTTTCACCCATGCATTCAGCAAACATCCCTTGGATGCATACCAGGGGGTACCCAGCTGCCACCCTATGGCTTTCCTTGTGTCTCCAGATCCTATAAGTGAACAATCATTTACCTGTGGAGATGGAATGGAGAACATCCAATTCTCTTACCCACGACAACCATGGCTGTTCCAGTCCCAACTCAGCCCAAGACCAGTTGTATCAGATAATACCTAAAAACTTCACTAATCTTCAGTTACCTCAAATATAAACTGGCATTTACAAGTACATAGCAATGCAGGCCTATCTCAAGAAGCAAGAAAAGTCTCAAATATACAACCTAAACTTACACATAAAGGAGCTAGAAAAAGAATAGCAAATAAAGCCTAAAGCTGGTAGAAGAAGGGAAAAATGACAGAGCAGGCAAAAATGACTGAGGAAAAAAACCAAAAAACAAGAAATACAGAACAAATCAATGAAACTAGAAGCTGGTTCTTTGAAAGAATAAGATTCATAACCCCCTAGCCAGACTTATCAAAAAGAAAAGAGAAAGGACTCAAATAAGCAAAATCAGAAATGAAAGAGGAGAGATCACAACCTATACCACAGAAACACAATTATAAGAAAATATTATGAAAAATTATAAGCCAACAAACTGGGCAATCTGGAAGAAATTGATAAATTCCTAGAAACATATAAACTACTAAAACTGAAACAGGAAGAAATAAAAACTTGAACAGACCTATAACCAGCAAAGAAATTGAAACAGTAATCAAAAATCTCCCAACAAACAAAAGCCCAGGGCTGGATGGCTTCCCAGGGGAATTCTACCACACATTTAAAGAAGAGTTAATATCTATTCTTCTCACAATGTTCCAAAAATAGAAATGGAAGGAAAACTTCCAAACTCATTCTATGAGGCCAGCATTACCTTGAGTCCAAAACCAGACAAAGACCCCACTAAAAGAAGAATTACAGGTCAGTATACCTGATGAACATGGATGCAAAAATTTGAAGCCAACAGTACAGTAAAAGGATTATTCACCACAACCAAGCGAGATTTATTGCTGAGCTGCAAGGGTGGTTCGGTATTTGCAAATCAATCAATATAATACACCACATTAATAAAAGAAAGGAAAAGAATGAAATAATCCTCTCAATAGATGCAGAAAAGCCTTTGGCAAACAAAGTACAGCATCCATTCTTGATAAAAACCCTCAGCAGAGTAGGGATAGAGGGAATATACCTCAATATCATAAAGACCATATACAAAAGACCCACAGCTAATATCACTCTCAGTGGAGAAAAATGGAAAGCCTTTCCTCTAAGGTCAGGAATAAGATAGGGATGCCCACTCTCACCACTGTTATTTAACATAATACTAGAAGCCCTAGCCACAGCAATCAGACAATGAAAAGAAATAAAAGGCATCCAAATTGGCAAGAAAGTAGTCAAACTTTTACTATTCGCAGATGACATGATACTCTAGAAAACACGAAAGACTCCACCAAAAAATTGCTAGAACTGATACATGAATTGAGCAGTCACAGGATAATCAACATACAGAAATGTCTTGCATTTTTTAAAGATTTGTTTATTTGAGAGGTAGAGAGAGTGTGCTTGCATACAAGCTGGAGGAGGAACGGAGGGAGACACTCCTCAAGCATACTCCCCACTGATCACAGAGCCTGACATGGGACTCCACCTCATGACCCATGAGATTCTGACCTGAGCTGAAACCAAGAATCAGATGTTTAACTGACTGACCTACCCTGATGCCCCATGTCTTACATTTTTATATACCAGTAATAAAGCCGCAGAAAGAGAACTCAAGGAATCTATCTCATTTACAATTGCACCAAAAACCATTAGATACCTAGGAATAAACCTAACCAAAGGGGTAAAAGATCTGTCCTCCAAAAACTATAAAACACTTATGAAAGAAATTGAAGATAACACAAAGAAATGAAAAAACAATCCATACTCATGGATTGGAAGAATACTGTTAAAATCCCATACCACCCAAAGCAATCTACACATTTAATGCAATCCCTATCAAAATACCACCAGCATTTTTCACAGAGCTAGAACAAACTATCCTAAATTTTGTATGACATCACAAAAGACCCTGAATAGTCAAAACAATATTGAAAAAGAAAAGCAAAACTGGAGGCATCACAATGCCAGACTTCAAGTTGTATAACAAACCTGTAAACATAAGACAGCATAATACTAGCACAACAACAGACACATAGATCAATGGAACAGAACGGAAAACCCAGAAATGGACCCACAACTCTATGGTCAACTAATCTTCAACAAAGCAGTAAAGCATATCCAATGGAAAAAAGACAGTCTCTTCAACAAATGGTGTTGGGGGATGCCTGGGTGGCTCAGTTGGTTAAGGAGCTGCCTTCGGCTCAGGTCATGATCCCAGGGTCCTGGCACTGAGTTCCGCATCAGGCTCCCTGCACGGCAGGGAGCCTGCTTCTCCCTCTGCCTGCCACTTTGTCTTCTTGTGCTCTCTCTGACAAATAAATAAATAAAATCTTTTAAAAAAAAAGATTTTAAAAATAAATAAAAAAATTAAAAAAAAAACACAAAATGGTGTTGGGAAAATGGGACAGAAACATATGAAAGAAAGAAACTGAACCACTCTCTTACACCATTCACAAAAATAAACTCCAAATGGATTAAAGACCTAAATGTGAGATAGGAAATCCTACAAGAGAACACAGGCAGTAACCTCTTTGACATCAGCCATAGCAACTTTTTTACAGATATGTCTTCTGAAGCAAGGGAAACAAAAGCGAAAATAAAATACTGGGACTTTATAAAATAAAAAAGCTTCTACACAGTGAAGGAAATAATCAACAAAACTAAAAGGCAACCTACTTAATGGGAGAATGTTTGCAAATGACATAAAGGGTTAGTATCCAAAATCTATAAAGAACTTATCAAACACAACACCCAAAAAACAAATAATCCATTTAAGAAATAGGTAGAAGACATGAACAGACACTTTTTCAAAGATGACCTTCAGATGGCCAAAAGACACATGAAAAGATGCTTAATATCATCATCAGGGAAATACAAGGAGATACCACCTCACACCTGTCAGAATAGCTAAAATTAACAACACAGGACACAACAGATGTTGGCAAGGATGTAGAGAAAGGAGAACCCTCTTACACTGTTGGTGGGAATACAAGCTGGTGCACCCACACTGGAAAACAGTATGGAGGTTCCTCAAAAAGTTAAAAATAGAACTACCCTACAACCCAGCAATTGTACTACCAGGTATTTTCCAAAGGATACAAAAACAGTGATCTGAAGGGGCACCTAGTTGGCATTGGTGGTATAGTGGTGAGCATAGCTGCCTTCCTGAAGGGGCACCTGCATCCCAACGTTTATAGCAGCATTATCAATAATAGCCAAACTATGGAAAGAGCCCAGATGTCCATGGACAGATGAATGGATAAAGAAGATGTGGTATATACATACAACAGAATATTACTCAGCCATCAAAAAGAATGAAATCTTGCTATTAGCAACAACATGGATGAAGCTAGAGTATATTACACTAAATGCAATAAGTCAGTCAAAGAGAAACAAATAGCATATGATTTTACTCATGTGGAACCTAAGAAACAAAACAGATGAAGATGGGGAAGGGAAAAAAAAGGGAGAGAGGGAGGCAAACCATAAGAGACTCTTAACTATAGAGAACAAACAGGGTTGATGGAGGGAGGTGGGTGGGCTATATGGGTGATGGGCATTAAGGAGGCCACTTGTTGTGATGAGCACTGGGTATTGTATGTAAGTGATGAATCACTAAATTCTACCCCTGAAACCAATACTACACTATATGTTAACAAACCAAAATTTAAATTAAAACTTAAACAAATTGGCATTTTAATATTTGCATCCCCATTTTATCTCTCAGATATTGAAAGAATAAAATTTGACAATAGCTGTGAAAACTGTGAAACTATAAAGCTTTATCTAAATGATATGCATACACTCCATATGCTGTGTGCATGCAGGCATATATAAATTTACCATAAGGCAAAAATTTGCAATAAGACTAAAAATATGGATTCATTCCATAATAATGGTCTCAATTGCCCATATGAAGAATTATAGTTGGTTCCTGACCAAAGGTGATGAATAATGCAGTGACTGTCTCATGGATAAAGGCAATCCTGCCATAACCTTCAAGTAAGTGACAGTCCCTGAACTAACTTGCCTTCCTTCACACACGTGGTCCTTTTTATGACAACACACTACACAGATCACCCTGTGACAGCTCTTCATGTATCCTCAACCCATGCAGAGGAGAGGCCACCTGGCCATTTGACTGGGCCACTGCTTCGCATCCTCTCCATGGCCAGGTCTTCTTCCTCCACCACACCCACAACACATTCTCCATGGACCGCATGGACTGCAGCCCCTCCCACCACCTCTCGTCCCCACCCTGTGCTCCCTCTCTCAGATCTGTTTTACACACACTGCCTGATCAGCATCTGGAAGCGAAGCTCCAATGGTGTCACAAATCAAAAACTTTCCATGACTCCCCTTTGCCTAAATGATAAAGCCCAACCTCCCAACATTGGTTGTTATGGGTTCAATTGTGTCCCCCCCCAAAAAGATATGTTGGAATCCTCAGCTCCCACTCAGGGATGGGCTCTAATCCAATGGGATACAGAGACATACAGAGGGAAACGATGGGACAGACACTGAGAGGACGGTGGCCATCTATGCTCCAGTGAGAGCAGCCCAGAGCAGAGCCTTCCCTCAGCCCTCAGGAAGAGGCAGCCCTGTGGACATGGTTTACCCTTCCCCACAGATGCCCCTTCACTTTCCACCTCCAGGGCCTAACCCACATTCTCTCGCTTTATGCTGGTGTCCTCTCAAATGTGCACATACTCAATGGGAACCATCCTTCAAAGCCTTGCTAAGATGTCACCACCACCTGCGAACTGGTTCTAAGAGTCCTCCTGACCGAAGTTAATTCCTTCCATCTCTGAACATCCTCAGCTACTTATACTTCTGTACTGCAACCCTCATTTCTACCATTCATATTGTAATTATTTCTGTCTACGTCTCATGCACTGACTGGATGTGAACTTCTGGAAGACAAGAGAGAGGTCAGTCTCTTTGCTGTGTCCCTGTGGGGCCTAGTCCTGGGCCAGATGTAGGCCTTCCACAGAAATTTTTGTTTAATGAGGGGTGCCTGGGTGGCTCAGTCGTTAAGCGTCTACCTTTGACTCAGGTCATGATCCCAGGGTCCCTGCTCAGCAGGAAGCCTATTTCTCCTTCTCCCTCTGCCCCTCCCCTTGCTTGAGTTTCCTCTCCTGCTGTGTCTCTGTCAAATAAATAAATAAAATCTTTAAAAATATATATATTTGTTAAAAAAAAAATGGGGCACCTGGGTGGCTCAGTCATTAGGCGTCTGCCTTCGGCTGGGGTCATAATCCCAGGGTCCTGGGATCGAGCCCCGCATTGGGCTCCCTGCTCTGTAGGAAGGCCTGCTTCTCCTTCTCCCACTCCCCCTGCTGGTGTTCCCTCTTTTGCTATATGTCTCTGTCAAATAAATAAAATCTAAATAAATAAATAAATACATAAATAACAATAAATTGTTTAATGAAACAGAGTAACCAACAGTCTCCAAATGAGTCTCCTTTAACCCTACTGATCTTTCTGCCAACTTGAAATGGCTTAAGCTAATAATGCAGCCTCAATCCAACATTTTCCAGGGCTCTAAATGTGAAATGTGTCTTTCTTACCCCATCCACTATGGTTTTATCTAGTGCCCTACATCTGTTATAAATCTGTTACCATCTAATTTGTTTTCAGAAAAATCAGAGAAGTTACATTTCTATCAGTACAAATGATTTTCCACACCATTTTGCCACAAGTCCTCAGCTTCAAAACAACTATATACAGATAGTGGTCTGCACATACAAAGGAATACTACTCAACATACAAAGGAACACCACTCAACAATACAATACTACTCAATAATACAATCAACTATTGATACCACAGTATGACATGGATGTATCTCCAAATGATTATGTTGGATGAAAAAAGGCTAACATAAGAGTACATACTATATGACCATTTATACATAAAGCTCTAGAAAATGCAAACTTATCTATGGTGATAGAAAGCAGATCAGTCACTGCCTGGGGGCTATGTGGGGAGAAACCAGAGGAAAAGATTGCCAAGGGGTGTAAGGAGAGTTTTGGGATGATGGATATGTTCAATATCTTGATTGCGACATTGGCTTATGGGTGCATATACATGTCAAAGCACTTAATTATACAACTTTAAATATGTATGGTTTATTTATGTATATACCTCAATAAAGCTGTTTTATATTATATATATATTATATACATATGCATACACACAGGCATTTCTACACTAGGGTGTTTAAAATCTCTTCAGGACTATGAAATTGAGTGCCAGATAGTCTTGTCTTGATGATGCAATAATAAAACTCAGTTAAGTAGAAACCAAAACCACATCATTAAGTCTTTTTAAGAGTTTTTCAAAACGAGGATTTAATTAAAGTTTGGGGGTTTCTTTTTAAACGTATCACATTACTCTTTACACAACCATTTGCTTTATCTGTTGGGAATATAGACCTAATGTTTGTTTTTGTACTTTTCAAGGTATGGATAGTTGACTAAGGAAGGTGGTCAAAACAGAATTTTTTCTAACTGCCTTTAAACTGCCATTTTGTAAAAACAAACAAAAATGCCAGTTGGTGCAAAACAAAACACAAAACATCAAAGACATAAATTATTTTGAAAATATGACAAGATGCACCTGGGTGGCTCAGTTGGTTAAGTGTCCTGCCTTCAGCTTGGGACATGATCCCAGGGTCCTGGGATCGAGCCCCAGGTCGGGTTCCTTGCTCAGTGGGGAGTCTGCTTCTCCCTCTCCCCCTTCTCCCTCTCATGCTCTCTCTCTCTCTCTCTCTCTCAGATAAATAAAATCTTTTTTTTTAAAAGAAAATATGACAGAGTGACTACTTGTTGGGATTATTATTTTCCCAGTGCCAATTCTGACAAAGCGTGTTTGGAAGGCACTGTGGTATTTGGCTCAGGAAACAAGCAATAGATGGGGTTTCTGCCTTCCCTCCTGCACCACCGGTGAGCAAGGAATCGGTGTTCTCTCTTGCTGTTTTTGCCATAATGCAACAGAATGACTCCCAAATATATTGTGTTTGCCAGAAGATGATGCAGCCTGTTGGGCTGGGGAAAAGATGCCTCGTTGATTGTGACCGAGTCAGACCCCTGACCTGGCACTGTCATTCTGGAAATCTGCTGTCCCAGCTGAAAGCAGATGATGACTCTCCAACGCACGCCCCCTGATGCATGAACCAGGCCCGGGCGCCATCAGGACAGCCGGCTGGACCCGAGATTCTGGAATGTTCAAAATATTCAGAAAGGCTCAACTCTGCCTCCCTGCCCAAGGCCTCATTCCACCGGCACGGGAGAGCTCTTTGCGCTGACACTAATACAAGCCAGAGAAACACTTTCAATGGTGAAAAGATCTCCGCAAATGGCTGGATTGTGAAACTCACCCCGCCCTGGGTTCTGTCGCAATCACAGCCACAGCTCTGGGACTGTTTTCAGAGAGAGACACAAACCGTAAGAGACTCTTAACCAAAGGAAACAAACTGAGGGTAACTGGGTGATGGACACTACAGAGGGCTCATAATGTGATAAGCCCTGGGTGTTACACGCAACTGATAAATTACTGAGCCCTACCTCTGAAGCTAATGATATACTCTATGTTGGCTAATTGCACTTAAATAAAAAAATTCAAGGTACATGGAAAACTTCAGCAGAAAAACAAGGGGCATTTTCACCACAATAGTTTAGAAAAAAAATTGAGGTCCTTATCCCACGATCCTTCAACAGCATCCCTCTTGAGCAGCTGTAGAGAAACAACTTGAAGCAAGAAGGAAATCTCTAGAACCTTGTTTTATAATGGATTGTGAGCAAATCTCTTAAAAGATACCTGAATAAGGCCCATTCAACAGACCCTCATACAATCACAAATGTGTATGAAGCCAGAGAATGTTAGGAAAATTTGAGAGGTCTCATAGCAACTTCCCTTTCATCGAAATGGCCAATGTGAGAAGGCTTCACCTAAACCATTGGTCTCTTAAGCAAATGCCTAGTCAAATACACTGCCCTGAAAGGCTGACGCTGCAGAGAATAATGTCTAGGCGTATTCCCTAATCTAATATTTTCTTAGTGGAGGGTGTGGGGGGAGGAGCGGGTGGAAGAACAGCTGGGTCCTAACACACCCAGAAAAGTTTGCTTCTACAGCATTTTCAAATGAGGGATTTGGTTAGTTTGAACCGCCCCTACTTTTGTCCAGCACACATCACCACTTTAAAACAAGAAAGAAGGGCGCCTGGGTGGCTCAGTGGGTTAAAGCCTCTGCTTTCGGCTCAGGTCATGATCTCAGGGTCCTGGGATCGAGGGCCGTATCGTATCGGGCTGTCTGCTCAGCGGGGAGCCTGCTTCCTCCTCTCTCTCTGTCTGCCTCTCTGCCTACTTGTGATCTGATCTCTCTGTGTCAAATAAATAAATAAAATGTTTAAAAAATAATAATAAAAAAATAAAACAAGAAAGAAAGAAGAAAACTTCTTGGTGAGTTTCACTTTAATCATTTCATGATTTTCCTCCAGTAGGAACTGCTGTCATGTTGACAAGTACTATGTTCCTCTCTCAAGCTGTTCAGGAAAATTGTTCTGCGTGAGGAGAAGTCAGGCTCACATCATTTTATCAAATGGTTCTGTTATTCTTAAGTCCAGAAAACAGCTTTATCAAGGACAGAAGCAGTTAATTCTGAGTCGTAAAAAAAAAAAAAAGAAAAAAAAAAGTCGATGTTTGTTTGGACCAGCAATAAGTCAGAAGGACATTTGGGTGACAGTCTGTACTTCGTCTGAACACTGGTCTAGTCTGTCAGCTTTAGGTTTTAAAAATCAGTATGTAAAACACTGGGTAACTGTGCTGTGCGGTACTTACTGTATTATTCACACTCCGTGAACCTTAGTGACATCCTGCTATTACCAAACCGAGGAAGAGGACTTTTTCTCAAGGCAAAGGGTTAGAGCAGTGCAGTGGCTGGCCTAAAGGTGGCCAGAGAATGGGCAGAGTTCACCATGGCTCAGGCAACCTGGAAGGTCCCACTGGCTCTCTGCTCAGTGACCCTGGGCACACACACACCTGCAGAACCAGCGACCAGTGCCCACCACCCCCAGAACATTTACATCACCCATAATCATTGACGTGCATCCCCCAAAGCAACCGTTGCTGACTCTGCTTCCAAAGCAATCTTGAAGTTAATGTCATGTCTGAAAGCTGATTTTATTCATTTACCAAATTATTATGTTCATTTACGGAGTTTATTTCATTTTTTAGCACCTCAAACCTTCTCTAACATGCCCAGAAGCATTAATTTCAAATGCAAAGCCTTCAATGAGAAGCCCACCTGGGAAGCAACAACAGTCCAAAGGATGAGAATAAGGAGTGTTCATGAGACATTGCTGCTAAGTGTACCGTACAGGAGTACGATAGTGCGCTTTTCTTTATACCAAATAGAAATTTTTGTTTTTTTTAAACTTATTTTTATTTAAATTCAATTAATTAACATATAACGTATTATGGGTTTCAGGGGTAAAAGTTAGTGATTCATCAGTTGCCTAAAACACCCAGTGCTCATTACATCATGTGCCCTCCTTAATGTCCATTACCCAGTTACCCCACCCACCATGATAGCGCACTTTTAAAAGTTCTGTCAGCTATGGTACCTCACCAGTAACGTAGCAATGAGGAGAATGTGCCTCAGAGAGGCTGAAGGACTTGCCTGAAGTCACACAGCTCCTTTGCGGTGAAGCTCAGGCCAGAAGCCAAGCTTTCTATTTCCTCTTCCAGAACACATTGCCCACACCAGTCAGCCTAGAGGGACTACCTCAGGGGACACTCGCTCCCATTTACCTCCCCTTTCCTGGCTACCTCAGAATTTTGGTTCATTTACCAAGTGCCAACAGAAAATAGATCCGTGGAGAAAGACCAAATAAAGGGACAAAAGGGGGGTTTAACGAGAAGCAAGTGTTTTTCTTAAGACCATAAGCTCTATTTGAATTTCTTTAATAAGAAAGGTGGAAAACATAGCCCATAACTACAAACTTCTTCTAAGACACCCTCCCAGCCCCCCACCCCCATCTCTGTCCTAACTAATCTGACTGAGCTTGTGATAAGAAAAACGTGACTGTGGAAAGGGCTCTACAAACCTAGCATCTGATCCACCAGGAACCTAAGAAGAGGGAAAGAATGAAAGTATAAAGAAGCTTGAAAGGAAAATCAGAATATTCTAGGGCAGCAAGACAGATGGAGCCCCGAAAAGCTGATAAGGAAGGCCAACCGAAGAAGAAAGTGCACATGGCTCTCGGGGTCTGGGTACCGCCGCCCCAAGCGTGCGTTCTCTCCTCCGCCAGAAGCCAGCTCAGCCTCCCTCAGTTGATTCAAATTACCCTCAAAGCCAAGGAGCAAAGCTCTTAACAGCCAACTGATTGCAAGATGTTTAAAAGCTGAAGGAAAAAGAATTCTCTCAGAGCTATACACACAAGAGGCACGTTTTCCAGATGAATGGCATTCCATTCCTGGAGATGTAGAAACTGTAGAATTTACTCTAGAAGATGTAAGTCCTCATTATTTTCGCAGCCATAAGTGTTCTTTATTTAAAAAAAAAAAAGCTTTTCCTGGTTGAGATTGCTCTCTAATAGACAACTTTACTTCCAACTCAATGACCATCTGCTTCCCCTTGGAATCTGAGAATTAGAGGAGTTCTGGAACTCAGTCAGCACTTAGAACTCACACCTGCTACACATTCACAAATTCTTCTTCTGTGTTATCACAGCAGCACAGGCTCTCCTAGTTGGTCCCACCCAGTTCCTCCCCCAACTGATGAGATTCTTTTAAAGAGCTCATAGGAAAAATTCCACCCAGATGCAACACACCCAAGAGGGGGCAGGAGCAGGGTTGGGTAGATGCTGATAAACCCGTCAGTTTGTGGGCGCAAAGAGTAGGAAACCCTGCCTGCAGAGTCTCAGCCCTGAGCTGGGAGCAAAGCGAACACAGGGAAATAATCCTGCCTTCCATCTGGGAATCCCCGGATGTCCTCCCCTACAGGGCAGCTGCTCCGAATACAGGACACCCCCAAATGCTTCAAATACTAACAGCAGTCAGCTGGACTGATGCATCGGAGTGGGAGGTTAGGGACCATACGGAATATCTGCCACAAAGCATGAACGATGCATGAAAGGGAACAATGCCTTGTCCAAGAAGGAGAAGATAGTGCCATGTCCTAGGAGTAGTCCACCCAAACACCACCAGCACCACCACCACCACCAGCACCACCACCACCGCGTAGGGGGATCTAGGAACCTCATACCATCACCCCTCCCTTCCATCTCACCAGGTGTGCCTGTGTCCCAGCATTCGCTGTGGCAAGGCATCACACACACCCTCAGGTGTGGGTGCAGACAGCAAGGGACCATGGGGTGTGGGAAGAGTCTAAGGCTTGGAACTATGACTGGATTTGGATCCAGGATTGGCAACTTCCTAACTACATGACCTTCTGTAGAATGGGGATAATGCCCCCATGGAGTTCCTCTAAAGATGTAAGGTGATGAAGGGGCTCCTCTCATTACAGTAAGGTGACCCTGGGAGGTACTCTCACCCAAGTCAGGTCCTGAATACTTTACTGAAATAAGACATCAAAAGGATAAGACATAAATGCTGCTGAGGGTGTGGAGAAAAGGGAACGCTTGTACACTGTGGGTGGGAATGTATGGAAAACAGCATGGAGGTTCCTCAAAAAATTAAAAATAGAAGTATCATATGATCCAGCAATTTCACTTCTTGGTATATATGCAAAGGAAACAAAAACTCAATGTTAAACAGATCTCTGCACCCCATGCTCACAGCAGCATTATCTACAATAGTCAAGACATGGAAACAACCTACGTGTCTGCTGACCGATGAATGGGTAAAGTTGTGGTATATGCATACAATGCAATACTCTTCTGCCAAAAAAAAAAAAAAAAGAAGGGCGCCTGGGTGGCTCAGTGGGTTAAAGCCTCTCCCTTCGGCTCAGGTCATGATCTCAGGGTCCTGGGATCGAGGCCTGCATCGCTTCCTCCTCTCTCTCTGCCTGCCTCTCTGCCTACTTGTGATCTCTCTATCAAATAAATAAATACAATAAAATAAATCTTTAAAAAAGAAAAAAGAAGGCGCCTGGGTGGCTCAGTGGGTTAAAGCCTCTGCTTTCGGCTCAGGTCATGGTCTCAGGGTCCTGGGATCGAGGCCCACATCGGGCTCCCTGCTCAGCGGGGAGCCTGCTTCCTCCTCTCTCTCTGCCTGCCTCTCTGCCTCCTTGTGATCTCTCTCCCTCTGTGAAATGGATAAATAAAATCTTTAAAAAAAAAAAAAGAAAAAAGAAAATCCCACCATGTGACAGGGATGGAGCTTGAGGGTATTATGCTAAGTGGAGTAAGTCAGAGACAAATTCTGTATGTATATATGTATACATTCATGGTATGTATGGGTATATTCTCACTTATGCATAGAACCAAAAAACAATACACAAACTCACAGAAAATTCAGATTTGTGGTTAACAGAGGCAAGGGAGGGGTGAGAGGGAACTGGACGAAGGTGGTCAAAGGTACAAACTTCCAGTTGTAACATAAAGTTCTGGGGATGTGATGTACAACACGAGTGTAGTTAACACTGCTCTATGGTGTATTTGAGATCTGTTAAGAGAGTAGATCCTAAGGGTCACATCGCAAGGGAAAACCTTCCCTTTGTTGTTGTTGTTTCTATGAGATGATGGATGTTAACTTACTGTGACAATCATTTCACAATATATACAAGTCCTTATGCTGTATACCTTAAATTTATGCAGTGCTGTATGTCGATTCAATCTCAACAAAAGGGGAAAAATTAAAAAAACAAACTGTACAGCCTAGTGGACAGTATGAAAAATGATACAGTCCAGTGCATCAAAGCAAATAACCCACACAAACAGTTCTCAATCACTTTTACATGGGAATTGCCCTCTATGAAAGGTGCAATTGTTCTTAATAGTTGCGTGCTAGGCAATCCACCGAACGCACACACGAAAATGAACAAATGCTGGGCGCCTGGGTGGCTCAGTGGGTTAAAGCCTCTGCTTTCGGCTCAGGTCATGATCTCAGGGTCCTGGGATTGAGGCCAGCATCGGGCTCTCTGCTCAGCAGGGAGCCTGCTTCCTCCTCTCCCCTTCTCTCTGCCTGCCTCTCTGCCTACTTGTAATCTCTCTCTCTGTGTCAAATAAATAAATAAAATCTTTAAAAAAAAAAAAAGAAAATGAACAAATGCTTTCCTCATTGCTGTGGGGCCAAAGGCCAGTAGCCCTGGGTTTGTGGGCAGCTCAGCCACTTACCGTCAGGTGACCGTAGATAAGTTAGGAAACATCTAGCCTCTGTTTCCTCATTGGCAAGATGGGGACCATGGCCTTCATCTTGAAGGGTTGTTGCAAGAATTAAATAACCTCTTATATGGAATAAAAAGCCCTAATGCAGCACCTGGCACACAGAACTTTCAGTTTCGGAAAAATAATGACTCAAAATGCCCACATACACAAAAACCCTCTCTGCTCCTAGTTTCACATAACGATGCCCAAATTTGCAATCTGGAGTCGAAGGCTCTTCCTATATGCACATAGAGCAAGGTCTAACCCTTCTGGAAAAGCATGTGGGATGGGTCTCTACAGCCCACAGAGGCTCAATGCCCAATGACATGACGAGGCACAGATGTTCTCCACTTATTTCTATGGACCTCCCATAAAACCTCTTGTTTCCTAGCTGATTCCCCCCTATGTCTGAGGGTATGCTCAGCGTCTCCTTTGGCTTCTCCACATCCGTCCTAGAACATGCAGTGTTTATTCTTTAAGTGATTCTTCACCTGCTTGGCTACTATCAACTCCTTTTTTTGCCATCGAAGCCTTTGAAACACATGTGATGCCTGTGTTACTGAGTTTCCTCTCGACCCACTCCCTTCACCTCACACGAACTGCAATGCCTGTCCGCCATTGACCTGACACTGTCCTTTCTGCAGAAGCAAATTCTTCCTGCTAGCTAAAGCTATGGGTCTCACTGGACCCCTTAGCCTCTGGACCTCCCCTCCTGAGGTCCCTAAGATGAAGTTTTCTCCTCTAAAGTTGGCTTTCCTCTCTCCCCTTCCTGGCTCCTCCTTCTCCTTTCCCTCCACCATCCCTAGAAACTCCACTCAGCCCCAATCCTCGCAAGGCCTTGCTGGTGCACACCCGCCACTCCCACGTATTCTGTGGGCCCCAGCTGCCAAACTGCGTTCTAGCTCCAACCTCTCGGCCAACCTCCAGCCTCAGGTTCTAAGGATCAAATCATGAAGACCTCACCTGAGAACGACCCCCTGAATTGAGAGAAGTGTCTGGGACTTCTGGATTCATCAGAAACACCTGGGGAATTCCATGTTAAACAGCCATTCATTCTCTTTAAGTATAAAGAGGCTCTGAGTCCCATCATCTAGCAAGCATCAAAATTTAGGAAACATTTAGTAGTTAAAAAACAAGGAAAACCATTCCTGGGACTCCTGGGTGGCTCAGTTGGTTTAGTGACTGCCTTCGGCTCAGGTCATGATCCTGGAGTCCCAGAATCGAGTCCTACATCAGGCTCCAGCTCCATGGGGAGTCTGCTCCTCCCTCTGACCTTCTCCCCTCTCATGCTCTCTCTCACTCTCTCTCTCTCAAATAAATAAATAAAACCTTTAAAAAAAGAGAGAGAGAAAAAGAAAACCATTTCTTTCCTAGCTATAAAGAAACAGAAAGAAAAAAAGTCAAGACTGAATTAACTACGTTAATTTCAAAATTTTCATCTTGATCGGCTAAAACAGTCTGTTCTTATTTTTTAAATTTCACACTTACAATGCAGTATTTAAAATGTAAAAACACAACTGAATTGTTTAGGTGGCTATTATTGAAGAAAAACACCCAGGTCACTTATTTTGGTTCTATTTAAGAAAATGACAGAAATATCTGTCATTTCTTTTTTTTTTAAGATTTTATTTATTCATTTGTCAGAGAAAGAGCATGCACACAAGCAGGGGGAATGGCAGACGGAGGAAGAGGGAGAAGCAGGGTCCCTGGCGAGCAGAGAGCCCGATGTGGGACTCGATTCCAGGACCCTGGGATCATGACCTGAGCTGAAGGCAGCCATTTAACCGACTGAGCCACCCAGGCGTCCCATACATCTGTCATTTCTTATAGCAATTTTTGTTGTCCTTCCCACTGGGCGGCAAAAATATGCTCCAACTGCCTTTCATTAACCTGCTGATCTGGAGGTGATTTGCTCCCCACTGACGACAAAGAATCTGTTCCACTGAGTTTTGGTCAAATACAACAATTAAATCATCATTTAATTTTCCGAGCACTAAAAGAATTTCAGAAAACTTAAAAGAAAAGAAAAACATCTTTTAAATGAAAAGCATGACCTCCCCAAATGAAAATTTCATTTATCTGAGTTGCCACAAGTCTTCAGGTTACAGCAAACCACAAAATGCAGTTCTTGGGTAAAACAAATGGAATATTCCTGACTAATAATTCTAAGTTTAAGTGCATCCATTCAAACCATATTGAGTACTTAGTTCATGTCTCTGCCACAATGTAAAAATCTTACTCGGTTCTCCTTTCACTGACTGCTGCCATGGACTGTGAGGTCTACAAACTACCGAGAAGAGACTACGACACTACTAGGACAGTGTGCATCCCTTCTGACAAATCCAACTCAGGGAGCCAGAGATTCCATGTCTGCCTGTTCCTCTGTATATTCGGGGCCAGGGGTGGGGAGGAGGGGGAGTCTCTTCTAGGTCATAGTTGCTGTTGCACTTGGCCTAACAGGAATTATCCCTTCCCTGTTTGCAGTTCCCACAAGAGCCCAAGTGGAATGATCCAGAGACAACTTCCACCCTGCAAAGCCTGAAGCCTCATCTACTGCCCTCTGGAATAAGGTTTTCTGGAGTACAGTTTCAGTCTGTCCCTTTGCTTTGCCAAAGACGGATCCGCCTACTGGCTATTCTTTGCTGAAATGACAACAGTGCCCTAAGACAAACAACTTATTCTTAGGGAAAAACAATTCATTCCAACCATCCCATGTGTTCCCCAACAGCCATTGATTCCATCGCTCATCCTCTGATAACTGACTTACACAAAAACACAAAGACTTGCCAGAAGACAATTGAATGTGTGTGAGGTAGTTACCAGAATTTGTATTCCATTGCATTGTTTCCGCTTTTTTTTTAAGATGATGAAATCTTTATAAGCCAAAAGATAATTAATTCTCATCAAAAAGATGATCATTTTCTGCTGACAACCTCTTAGCTGAATCCCCACATCTAAATTTTAAAAATGACGCACTTTTAAGCAAGTTATTGCTGGGACTTCAGTTTAAAGAGCTACAACACTGGAAGAGGTCCGTTTTATGGGGCCATTTGGACAAAACTCGCCTGTTTTNAGGGAGCCTGCTTCCTCCTCTCCCTGTCTCTCTGCCTGCCTCTCTGCCTACTTGTAATCTCTCTCTGTGTGTCAAATAAATAAATAAAAATCTTTAAAAAAAAAAAATAAAAAAAAATAAATTTAAAAAATGACGCACTTTTAAGCAAGTTATTGCTGGGACTTCAGTTTAAAGAGCTACAACACTGGAAGAGGTCCGTTTTATGGGGCCATTTGGACAAAACTCGCCTGTTTTAGGACTCGGGCTAGAACAAACCTCTCAGCGAATCCCACATTTCAACGTTTTTAGCCGTATACATTCTGGAATCTTCTGTGTGCCCCAGCACACACAATATGGATCTAATTAGGTCCAGCTGCCTTACGTTAGTGATAAAATGGGAAGGAAAAAAAAAGAGAGGTGGGGGTGGGGGCTTCGTTCACCCCTCCTGTGCCCCGGTGATCACAAGCTCGCAAGTCGTGCGCGTCCTCCACGCTTCTAAAACACCCCAGCGCGCCTGGGACCCCGCTCAGCGCTCAGCCTTCTCAGCGGCTGAGTTCTCTCTCTCTCGAAGAGATTTTCGGACGGGCCGGGGCCCAGCGCTCCGACGCCGCCCACCGCCCAGGCCCCGGCGCACCCTGCCCGCTCCCGGGCTCAAGGACTTACACCAGCGCCGACGGACAGGGCATCTGGTTCCAGGCACAGCTGTATTGCGCCTGAATAAAACTCTCACTTCCCTCCAGCACGGAGCAGCTGACATTCTTGTTCACGATGTAGGCGCACCAGTTCCTGCGGTGACGGAGAGCGAGAAGCCACAGTGTAAACCCTGAGAACAATGGGGCTGGGGGAGAGGGGGCGAGCCGATAAGAGCCGCGCACCGAGCGAGGGTCCGGGAGTGCGCCGTCCCTGCGGAGGCGGGAGCCCCACAAAGCAGCCGCCGGACGGTGCGCGACTGCGCCTTCGGGGAACGTGCCCCTTTAGCCGACAAAAGACGTGAAAGAAAAGTGCCTACGGTCCCAGGGGCTCCGGTAATTCCCGGTCGCCCTGCTCTGCGGCACACTCCCCGCGCCCCACGGCCCTGCAGGCAGCACTGCTGGAAGGGCGGGCGGGATCACCCCGGACGCCTCGCGCCGGCGGTGGAGCGCACGGCAGCCCCGGCAGGAGGCGCCGCGCGGGCAGCCCAAGC
>LNAC01000302.1:599616-667726 GCA_002007465.1 Ailurus styani | reverse complement strand
CGGACGGGGCGCGGCCGGAGAAGGCAGGGGAGGCTCCGGCGCCGCGCGACGCCCCGACCCGCACTCCGCGGCCGCCCCCTCCGGCTCCTCGCTCCCACTTCTCCTTTCCGCCCCGTGCGCCCGCGCTTCTCCTCGGTCCCTCCGTGACGCACAGGTCCCCCCGGGTGCCGCCCTCTTTATTTCCCTTCCCTCTCCGAAACGTGACTCTCCGTCCACCACGGCTCCCTGTCTCCGGGGCCCTTGCCTCTCGGCGGGGGTCTGGGGTGAAAGGGCTAAAGAGTTTGAGAGTAGGGTCTAAGTGACAGAATTTTCAATGACTCATTCCTTTGGTCTCTTCCCAGAAGCGGAGCAAGGGCGCCTCCCCCCTTCCCGCAGGCGCGCCCGGCCCCTCGGGGATGTGGCGGTAGTCGGGTCTGGCCGCCCTCACGTCGCGCCTGCTGCGCCCGGGTGCCGGCTCCCCGGACAGAGCGAGGGACATCTTTATCAGCCCCTGGGAGGGGCTCGGCTCGGGTTTCCTCCGCTGGCAGGACGTCGCCTTTCCCCCACGTCTGGACTTCAGAGTTGAGGGGGGAATGAACTCGGGTCTTCTCTGAGCTCCGCCTCACGCATGCATTTCGGTGTCCCGAGTGGACGTGCAGGGCCGCAGGAAGCGGCCCCGCGCTTCACGGCCGCTACCGAAGCACAGCCTCAGACTCCGATAAATGCTGCCCTACATTTTGAGAGATAAGGTGACAGCCTCTGCTTCCGATGTCCTGCTCTGAACTTTTTCTGTCAACGTGAAAAGCCACAATGGTCGCATTTGCTCCTAACAGTTCCAGCACTGCTAGACCTTTGCCTTTTTGCTTGCTTACGTATTTTCTGCTTATTCTTGAGTTACACGAATCTCGACCAATTTCTTTTGGGGACCAAACAACTCCACAGAAGAATGTCACATAAATTCCCTACCAAAATGTTATATGCGAGGGATGGGGGGTTGGGGGGAGTTGGGGGCGTGGTATTTGAATCAGCCTGCTTTTCTTTTTATTTAAAGATTTTTATTTATTTATTTGAAGAGAGAGAGAGAGAGATCACAAGTAGGCAGATAGGCAGAGAGAGAGAGGAGGAAGCAGGCCCTCCGCTGAGCGGAGAGCGGGATGCGGGGCTCGATCCCAGGACCCTGAGATCATGATCAGAGCCGAAGGCAGAGGCTTAACCCACTGAGCCACCCAGGCGCCCCTCAACCTGCTTTTTTAATGAACACTGGAGTGAGGTTATTTGCCGACTGCATAAACTAACTGCAGTATCTGTGAGTGAACAGGTTGCTGTTGCTGTGGATTGTTATATGGACAGTAAACATTTGCTGTGTTCCCTAAATGAAGCCATTGGTCCATTTTATTTCCAATATGCTTTGATGATGTTGTTGGGTCTTTTGATTTGCAAATGAAAGAAAGGATATTCCTTAAGTAAAAACTTCACAAGAGCCAAGCAGAAAACTATGTCATATAAGGAAATAGTCCATGCATGAACTTTCTTAACGGAAGATCATGCAAATAATGGGCTGAAGTCATCCCAGCCTTCAGCAGAGCCACCCAGAGGGGAAAAATCACAGAGAGGGATAAAAAAATGGTCTTGCATAACCCAGTCTGTGTCTTTGTGACTTCGTATCATCCCCATCCTAACACCATTTTTGTTCATGAAGTGTCATAGGGAAGAAACAGAGCACAAAAAATGAAGGAGACACAAATGATTCATGTTTACACCTAGCAGCTAACCACAATGTCTCTTCAGTACAGGTAACTCTCAAACTTGAGTGTGAGTGAGTGAGTTGAACCGATGAGGTCAAATCTACTTTTTCCATTGAATTAAAGTTATACTAGGAATAATAGTATTAGAATAATAATATTAGAATAATAACATTAGAAAATAATAAAATTAGATATAGAAAATAATATAGAAAATTAGATATATAGAAAATATATAGAATATATAAATGTATAGAAATATATAGAAATATATATTTAGAATATATAAATATATTTATATCTATGTTTAGAATATATAAATATATAGAAAATAATAAAATTAGAATAATATTATATTAGAATAGTTATATTCTACTCCAAGAGTTTGAGAACTTTCCACTGAGGTGACCACAACACTATACTTAATCAGCTATAAATGGCACTTATCAGTAGATAAATTTAATTCTGAGCATCTGTTACAAGCTAGGCATTGTGAGGATTCACAGGTGAGCCAAAACCGACCTGGGCTCTGTGTTTACAGAGCTTCTAGGCATTCCTGTGCAGTGAAAGGTGGAAATCTTCTGATGTACAGTCAATGAAGTGAGACAGTATTTGTAACATGTGTTTCTCTAGACATGTGCCCACATGTGCCTGGTGTACGGCTGCTCTGGGAAGAGGGAAGAAGACTTGTGACTCTTAGAAAGACTTGAGATCAAGATCCCAAGGGACCCTCTTCCCTTTCTCTTTTCTAGCTACAGGAAGGGACACATCAAACTTGGGAACCAGAAAGCCATCTCCAGAAAGCAGAGGGAAGAATCCTGAGGATATAGAGCTTAAGCACATTAAGAAACAGACTAATTAGGCAGGTCATGCAACCCTAGCCATAAGGAATAATGGCGGAGTCTTTGGCAGAATGCTATTAACTGTGAATTCTTTATAAGGTGCCAACTATTTTAAACCACCACTTGAAAACTGTCAGTTTCTTATCACAATCTGAAGGTATTTCTTCTGCTTTTAAAATCAAAGGTCCCCATAGTAACTTCCACTCTTGCTGTGTGACCAACTTAGCTAAAGCAAAAATGCAAAGTTAGACCTACTTCTTAAAGCCCATTCCCTCACTGTTGGTCATGATAAAAATGCCCATCAGGCTCTGTACCTGGGGGCACATCTCACTGCTTCATGAGAAGAGCCCTCAGTACCCCCAGACTCCCTCCCTGCTGGCCCCCCAGTATCCCCAGACTCTCCTTCAGTTAGCTGGTGGAGGAGAGTGGGTGACCATCACAGAGACAGCAGGCGGGTACTTTTCCCCCATCCTCACATTCAGTCATCAGCACATGATGCTTGATCAAGATGAACTGATTTGCATAGGATGTATGTGGTTAAGAGTCATAGGACTAGCCTGGGTATCCCATCCTTCTCATTTCTTGCCTTTGCTTTCTAGAACTCAAAAAAGTTCCCCCCCTGATATCTAGGCGTACTCTTAGGTGTCTTTACTGCTTATCTAATGATGAGGGGAAAAAGTCCTTGAAGACTGGATATCTTGAATAAATTTCGATTTCAAAGCATTCCTAACAAAATACACCCTACAAAAATGTCTTACACATTCATAAGTTAATGATAAGGTGCACTTCATTAAAAAGAAATGCAACTTGGTGGTGAAAGAGAGACAGAAATATTTCTGAGAAAAATTAATTAACTGCACCATCTAGCTTGGTCTGTTTTGGAATGCTAAGGTTTGGTTGATACAATTTCAATCAGTTACATTTGATATAGACATCCTCTGGGCAAGGCACCTTCAGAATGAATTCAGTGAGTCCAGAGACTTCAAAATTTACAAACAACAGCTACTTTCCTGTCTTGTCAAAGGCTTTGCTCAAATAGACCAAAACAGAACAAAGATCAATAGCTCTCTTCAATTTTTTCTTAATATACTTATTTGTGAATATCCCATTTGCTGCACAAAGCTAAAGATTCAAAAATCTCAATATCTTCTGAACCCAAGACTAATCTTATTTATCAATTGATTGACTCCGTGACATTATTAAGAATTATGGCCGGGTGCCTAGGTGGCTCAGTGGGTTAAAGCCTCTGCCTTTGGCTCAGGTTGTGGTCTCAGGGTCATGGGATCAAATCCCGAATCGGGCTCTCTGCTTGGCAGGGAGCCTGCTTCCTCCTCTCTCTCTGCCTGCCTCTCTGCCTACTTGTGATCTCTCTCTCTCTCTCTGTCAAATAAATAAATAAATTCTTTTAAAAAAGGGGGGGGCGCCTGGGTGGCTCAGTCTATTAAGTGTCTGCCTTCCGCTTGGGTCGTGATCCCAGGGTCCTGCTCAGTGGGAAGCCTACTTCTCCCCCTCCCCACTCCCCCCTGCTGCTGTTCCCTCTCTTGCTGTGTCTCTCTCTGTCAGATGAATAAATAAAATTAAAAAAATAAAAAAATTTAAAAAAGGATTACGGCCATTTGGCCATTATTTTAATAATCTCTCTTGAGAGATGCCAGGAACAAATCTCCCTATATTGATCAGGGGTGTGTGACTTAATGCATTTTAAACTATCACATGAGAACTTGAAAACTGTGAAAAGTTAAAATCATGCCTGAAATCACACATGAAAACAAATAGTGGTTAAGAGCCCATGCAATGGAGTTAACGTACAGTTCAAAATTGGGTACCCTTACCTCTTAGAAGAATGATCTTGGGGCACCTGGGTGGCTCAGTGGGTTAAAGCCTCTGTCTTTGGCTCAGGTAATGATCTCAGGGTCCTGGGATCGAGGCCACCATCGGGCTCTCTGCTCCGCAGGGGGCCTGCTTCCTCCTCTCTGCCTGCCTCTCTGCCTACTTGTAATCTCTCTCTCTGTGTCAAATAAATAAATAAAATCTTTAAAAAAAAAAAAAAGGAATGATCTCGGACAAGTCAGTAGGCCTCTCAATCCTCCATTTTCTGCTCTGAAAATGGGACTGCCTTGTATGGCTGTTTGGAAGATTAGTTGGGTCACCACACGTGAACTACCTGGCAAGTGCCAAGCATACTGACAAGTGCCTGGCAATTGGAAGATGAATAGTCACAATTGTTACTGTTACCACATCAGCACTGCAACAAATTTGCAGTCAGTTTCAGGAGTTTTGTAATTCTTTTTTTGTGCCAACTGACGGGGGCAGCTGACTGTCTACTATCATTCTTTCTAAGTAAGAAATATATGAAGAAATGGGTGTCATGAAATCACATGCATGACTCATTCAGAATGACTAAATGTGATAGTCAGGAATGGAATACTGGGCTTTTGACTTCCAGCCCAGTTTTCTTTTTTATTGCACCCTAGGGGGGAAACATATAGCTCAGTTTATTGTTCTGGAGATTTCATCCTCTACCAAGAAATTTATTTTAGGACAATTCAATGAGATCTTTGGAAGGATCAATAACTCTACAAAAATATTCTTTTTTAAAAGATTTTATTTATTTTTTTGGCAGAGAGATTACAAGTAGGCTGACAGTCAGGCAGAGAGAGGAGGAAGCAGGCTCCCCACTGAGCAGGGAGCCTGATGTGGGCCTCGATCTCAGGACCCTGAGATCATGACCTGAGCCAAAGGCAGAGGCTTTAAACCACTGAGTCACCCAGGCGCCCCTAACTCTACAACAATAAACTCAGATCATCAGGCAACTCAGTTGTGAACATCTTCTTTCTCAAAAAGATGAAATTAGTTTCTATTTCCATATCGCTTAATTTTTTTCAGATGTTTCTTAGTTCCAAGAATGCTTCCTATAGCCAAATAATATGTTTGAGAATTCATTGCTGTTACACTTATGGTGTGGTTTTGAACACATTTTTTTCTTCATAAGAAATAACTGACAAAAATAGGCTCTTAGGATTCAATTTATTTCCAAGAGAGCTATAATAGCTTAGGCGGTAATGTCTTCATATATGAGCCACATCAAACTATGCTGTAGTGCATCATTTATTTATAGAATAAGAGTTGATTATTCTGGAATCAACAAAATGTTCTAAATAGGCAGAATATGTTTGACGATTATAAAATACATTATTAAATTTTAGCACAATCTTGGTCTATCCTCATTCAAATAATATTCATGAGCAAATTCATTCTTTTTAGTATTTCAGGTTATGCAGTTCTAAACGATGTTATAAGTACTTAAGTATGGTTAATTCTCCTTATTTGGTGTACTATGTTGTATAAAGTTGCTGCCAACACTGAATTAGCTAATACTGAACAATTGCTCCTAGGGGAGATACAGGGTTAGGTTCCTACAAGCCTCTGGTCACAATATTTTTGTCAACCATTCAATACACAACCTTGTTTTACATATGTTTCTATTTAAAGATACCTTATTCAATACATAACATTGATTCAGTAACACTGAACTCATGGCCAACATCACTGTAACTCATGCCTGAACAGAGCTTAACTAACTCATATTTTCTCCATAAGGCACATGACAACCTTGTGCTTAGGAACACTAGCTAGCACTTTGGCACTATTCTTGGGGGCCATTTTAAAAAGCAAAATCGCCAACAAAGAGCACACACACAAAAAAAAGGTGGCACTAAATTTACCATGAAAAAGATACTTATTTGCAGTATGAGAGGGAAAACAAGAAGATAGAGCATTGTCTTGCTGGATCTCAGCTGGGAATGTGCCTGGCAGGCAAGGAAGTATTTGTTTCACTGCACAAGCCCAAAAATGACTGTGAAAATTCTACAAGTATGGCTTCTTTTGGAATTAAAAATAAAATTAGCAAGTAGGCAAGTTTACAAATACAGAATCTATGAATAATGAGGATGAATGGTATTTCACCTTAAGTCCAGGAACAGTAAGAAAATGATACAGTTGGGAGGATAAAGGAAAGGTCTTGGAATTTTGTGGCCATCAGAAAATTTGTTTGGTCAGTAAGCATATTGCGGAAGTTCGGTATAGTCAACGCTGTACTGGGCAATGTGGGAGCCAGAGAAAAACAGATTTAGTTCTTTCTCATTTTGATTGACTGAAATGATTTAACATAGCGTTACATTCGATAAATAGAATATAACAGTAAAAACTGTGTAGCTAGGTGATGATGAAGAAATAGAGCTGAGGCAGTCAAAAAAGCTGGATGTTAATTAGGAGTCTATGGAGAAGTATGGGTTTAAGCTGAGTGTTACAGTTTTGGTTTTGTTTTAAATCCACTATGATAACAAAAATGAATGTGATTGCTAGTGAGGAAGAGGCAAGTAATGTGACTTGTACCTGGTATGTTTCTAATGTGGGCAGCTGGTAGAGTAGCCAGACTAAGGTATGTGGTCTTGGATGTAGCCTGGGGGTAGGTGAGGCAGAGAGGCAAGGTAGGATTGAGGAGTGCTCAACAGGAAGAAGGAGAGCAGGGTGGCTCAGTGGGTTAAAGCCTCTACCTTCAGCTCAGGTCATGAGCTCAGGGTCCTGGGATGGAGCCTCATTGGGCTCCCTGCTCAGCGGGAAGCCTGCTTCCCCCTCTCTGCCTACTTGTAATCTCCCTCTCTCTGTCAAATAAATAAATCAAATCTTTAAAAAAAAAATAAAGAAAGAAGGAGAGCAGTATAGGCTGGTGGAAACAAAACAACTCTGGTTTTGTTTTTCCCTTATCTAACAACAGGTAGAGTAACCAGATGTCCTGATTTGCCCCAGGCCAGCCCCAGGTTACTCCTGTTGTGGATCAGTTAACACTATTAATTACTTTTAGTGTCTCCTTTCATCTTCAAAAGTGCCTGGGTTTGTACAATAAATTATATAATCACTCTAAGGGGCCTAAAATGAACTGAAAGCCACGCTATGTTTGTTTAGCCTTTATAAAGGCTAAAACATTAGTAAATGTCAATGTAAATAATAAAATCAGAAAATGAGGAAGAACTGGTTTTCTCTAAGTCAAAACTTTCCTTGGTTAAAGTTCTTCTGTTATTACCTCATGCACATTTTGGTAACTTTTTGAAGTTTATATTATTAAAAAAAAAAGTTGATTAAGCACCAAAGACTTGGTTGTTTAGTTGGTTGATGAAGGTGGATATTTGCATGAGCTTTCCTTGGCTCTGTCTTCCTTCGCTTAATTGCTTAAACTCATCCTCAGGAGATAAGAACATAACACCGTGCTGCTCCCTCTATTTAAATGCTCTGGCTTGGTTCTAGCACATTTAAATAGTGGCGGAGCTCTCCTTCTAGGCCCCATTGACATCTTTGAACATTCATTGGTTAAAAAAAACTAAAACAACATAAACAATAAGCCAGGGGAAGAAAAAGTTACTAATATCTTTTGACTAATGGAAAATACAGGTGAGACAAGAGTGTCATATTCAGAGAACGTTGAGGGGTCAAGCAGGAAAGTGCCTTCGTTTTCTAGTGAGCTAGTTTTCTAGTTTCCCCTAGCTTTTAAAAACACAAAAACAAAATATTTTATTCCCCGAATATTCTGAGGGCTGTTTGAGGGCACAGTGGTGCCAGGATTCCTGGGAGAAATAGGAAGAACATTAGAAAAAAAAATATATCAGAACTGAGTTCCAATGTGTTTCAACCCAAAAAGAATCTTCCCTTTTAGTACTAGGGATTCCAGTTTCATCAAGGATTTTTAAAAATAAATATTTGTAGATTGTGTTTTTCTCCTGTGAATTTTATCAAAGTATAGCATTCTTTATTTTTTTAAATTTATTATTTATTTATTTGACAGAGAGAAAGCACAAGCAGGGGAAGCATTAGAGGGAGAGGGAGAGGGAGAAGTAGCCTCCCCGCTGAGCAGGGAGCCCAACTCAGGGCTCCATCCCAGAACCCCAAGATCACGACCTGAGCCGAAAGCAGACACCTAACCAACTGAGCCACCCAGGCACCCCAAAGTATAGCATTCTTATAAAAAGTGCCTAAGTCATAAGTGACTCAATGAATTTTCATGAAGTCATATAACCAGCAACCCAGATCATGAAGAAAACATGACCAGCACCCCAGGTCTCCTCATGGCTCCTTCCAATCATGAATCCTTCCCAAAAGTCACACTGAGTCTGACTTCCAGCATCATCCATTAGTTTTGAATATATGTTCGTTGAAGAAAAAAAAACCTGTTTCTAATTCATCTTATATTTGATCCCTATACTTGGCATAGTGTCTGGCACATAGTACTTTATTTAATAACATTCGTTGACTAAGTGAAAGAAAGCAGATGGATGTCTGACTTTCATAAGAGAGTTGAACGAGTTAACATACGTTTTATACATAGGGAGGAAAGTGGCATTACATTTGGGAGAGAACTGGGATCTGGGGACGCTAACTTGAAAACAAGTTGAAAACTCAAATTTAGAACAGAAGAGGACACTTCAGTTTTATCTATGAACAAATGTAAATGACTCAAATAAATCTAAACCTCTGTGAAGTTTTTCTTGGGCCTTAACCAACTCTGTTCACATCATATCCACCTAACTGGTGAGGCCAACCCCGCCCCCCCCGCCCCCCCCCACCTTGTTTCTCTTTCTCACTTGTAAATGGACCCATGATTAGAGAGACCCTCCCGCATGACCAGTTCAGCCAAGAAATGACTATTTTCAATCTTTCTCCACCCCCTCTGAGGCCCAGTCAGTCAGAGAACAAAATAAGAGTCACCCTCTCCCTGGGCCACAGCATGTGATCTCCAGCCAGACTGCTTCTTGCTCTAATAAATGAGGTAATAAGGGGCCAAACGAGGTTTCAAACGTATGTCACCTCAGAATTATAATTTTCCTTAACTGCACTTTTAAAAAAGCTGGAATCAAGAACCCAACATTGCCAAATCCCTGCTTTGCCAAAAAGATCTGTCAACTGTAGAAATAACAAATAAGAGGAAAATTCATCTCAGGCTTTGAACTGCTTGCTGTTCCTAAGTGATGTCCAGGGAAATACAAATAAATGATGTCCTCTGAAGGACAGATTCATTATGAATAATCTAATGATCTCTTTAGTTTGGAGTTTTAAATACTTCTTTAGGGTACTTCAAAAATTGTAAGGGAGCAAGTCTGGACAGTAAAAACAACTTTTTTTTTTTTTAAAAAAGGATGGTTTCCCGCCTCCCCCTTGCCCAGAGATATGCTGTACTTTATCAGAGATGAAGCTTCAAAGAGCCAAGTGAAAGCCCAAACTGGACAAACACACAAATCTATTTCATCCACATTAACACTAAGAATGTTAAATCCAGAAGCAAATCTAATTTGCCTGGGGAGGGCTAAAAAGGGAAAATGGTTCTTTCTCCTTTTTACCTTTTCCAAATTATGTTGATTGGAGGTTCTTAAACAAATACAATCTTTGCAAAAACAAAACAAAACAAATACAATCTTTGCATAAACTGTTCCCTCTGTGTGCAATTTTCTCCACATCTGGAGAACTTTAACTCCACCTGCAAAGCCCTGGAGCCTTCACCTGTTCTTGAAGCTCTTTTGGGTACCTCCAGGTCTTCTTACATGTTTGCAACATATATCTGATAAAGAATGGATAGAGAAACTTAACAAATCAACGACAACAAATTAACAAGAAAGATACAACCCAACAGAAAAATGGACAAAGAGTAGAATCTGCTCTTCACAAAAGAGGAAACTCAAATGGCCAGTAAAAAATATGCTCACCCTCTTTAATGTCATGGAAGTGCAAAGTAATACCTAATTAATGTCCAAGATGTAGATACCATTACTTATTACAGGATTGACAAAAATTTAAAAATCTGACAACAATCACTATTTAGGGTGAACACAGAAACTCTCATGTACTGCTGCTGTTGGGAGAATATACTGAACAGCTGCTTTGGAAAACAGTTCTACGTTACTTTTTACATTTGAATAGTTCATATACCCTCAAATCCATTAATCACACCCCTAGATAAAGAACCTAGACAAGAACTTTTACATGTACACTGGGAGACTTATATTAAAATGTTCCCAAAGGGCGCCTGGGTGGCTCAGTGGGTTCAAGCCTCTGCCTTCGGCTCAGGTCATGATTCATGATCTCAGGGTCCTGGGATCAAGGCCCGCATTGGGATCCCTGTTCGGCGGGGAGCCTGCTTCCTCCTCTCTCTCTGCCTGCCTCTATGCCTACTTGTGATCTGATCTCTTTCTGTGTCAAATAAATAAATAAAATCTTAAAAAAAAATGTTCCAAAGACTATTGTTTCTAACAGTCAGAAACAGAATGCAACTCAAATATTCATTAAAGTAAAATGAATAAACTGTGGTACATACACAATGTGGTATGATAGAATACCATACAACAACGAACATGGATGAACTACTGATACACCACATCAGTGTGGATGGAGTTCACAAACACGTTAAATGAAAGAAGCAAGTTAGAGAAGGTTATTCCATTAAAGTATGATTTTTAAATTTTTTTTTCAATTTTTAATTTTTTTAATTGACATATATTATTTGCTTCAGGGGCACAGGTCTGTGATTCATCAATCTTGCATAACATCCAGCATTCACCAGAATACATACCCTCCCCAATGTCCATCACCCAGCCACCCTATCCCTCCCACACCCGACCCCTCCAGCAACCCTCAGTTTCCTGAGATTAAGAGTCTCTTACAGGGCGCCTGGGTGGCTCAGTGGGTTAATGCCTCTGCTTTCGGCTCAGGACATGATCTCAGGGTCCTGGGATCGAGGCCCGCATCAGGCTCCCTGCTCAGCGGGGAGCCTGCTTCCCCCTCTCTCTCTCTGCCTGCCTCTCTGCCTCCTTGTGATCTCTTTCCCTCTGTGAAATAAATAAATAAAATCTTTAAAAAAAAAAAAAAAAGAGTCTCTTACAGTTTTTCTCCCTCTCTGGTTTCGCCTTTCACTTTTTCTTCTCTTCCCCTATGATCCTCTGCCTTGCTTCTTAAATTATGCATATCAGTGAGATCATATGATAATTGTTCTCTAATTTACTTATTTTGCTTAGCATAATACCCTCTAGTTCCATCCACACTGTTGCAAATGGCAAGATTATGGGGTTTTTTGATGGCTGCATAGTATTCCATTGTATATATATATACCACATCTTCTTTATCCATTCATCTGTTGATGGATGTCTAGGCTTTTTCCATAGTTAGCCTATCATAGACATTGCTGCTATAAATAGTGGGATGCAGGTGCCCCTTTGGATCACTACATTTGTATCCTTGGGATAAATACCTAGTAGTGCAATTGCAGGGTCATAGAGTAGCTTCATTTTCAAATTTTTGAGGCATCTCCATACTGCTTTCCAGAGGGGCTGTACCAGCTTGCATTCCCACCAACTGTGTAGGAGGGTTCCCCTTTCTCCACATCCTCACCAACATCTATCGTTTCCTGACTCGTTAATTTTAGCCATTCTGACTGGTGTGAGGTGGCATCTCACTGTGGTTTTGATTTGTATTTCTCTGATGCCAAGGGATATTGAACACTTTTTCATGTGTCTGTTGGCTATTTGAATGTCTTCTTTGCAGAACTGTCTATTTAAGTCTTCTGCCCATTTCTTGATTGGATTAGCTGTTCTTTGGGTGTTGAGTTTGATAAGTTCTTTATAGATTTTGGATACTACCCTTTTATCTGATATGTCATTTGAAAATATCTTCTCCCATTCTGTCAGTTGTCTTTTGGTTTTGTTGACTGTTTCCTTTGCTGTGCAAAAGCTTTTTATCTTGATGAAGTCCCAACAGTTCACTGATTTTTAAAATATATGTAAAGTTCAAAAATGCCAAAACTTAACTATGTTGTTTGGGGATATACAGTACGTGATGAGATTATAAGACAAGAAAGAGAGAAACAAGGCAGGATAGTGGTTTCAGCTCCTGAGAGCTGAAAGATCAGAAGGGCACATGGGTGCTTCTAGAGGAGCATTCTTGTTCCTGACAGGCATTTAGTTCTTGTAGATATTTAGTTATTAAGTGGATGTTTGCTTAATAACATATATTGATATAAATAATATATTTACATATATTGATTGATACAAATAATACATTTGATGTAATAGATACATACATTTCAGAATAAGGAAGAATCTTTTAAAAAGCATACCTGGCAAAATGGGGATCTGTACCCTTTAAATCATCTTGAAAAAATAACTTTGGGTGATGTTTTGAAACAGAAATGTTTTAAGGATAGCATGGTGCATTTGTCTATGTCTAGAAAGCTCTATAAGACTGACTCCATTCTTCACTCATACTGAGGCTCAAAATATATTTAATATACTTGTCAAAATATTTTTTGACTGTTTATTTAGTCAAAAATACACTGTCTTCTGGGAAGGCTTTGGCTCTGAAAGCAGGACTGATCTTCACGACCTCTGGACCCCTGACCAGCTCTGTAATGTCAAGGTGTCATTAAATCACCTTATTCTGTCTCTTATTGCTTTAGGATTTCTCTCTTCATTTTCCCCTTTCTTTTATTTTTTTTTTCATTTTTCCCTTTCTATTACTTTCAGCTTTTCCCAAAATTTAGATTTTCCACTACTTTTTATTTTTTAATTGTTTTTTAAGACTTTTACTTATTTATTTGAGAGAGAGAGTGAGAGAGCACAAACTGGGGGTGGGGAGAGGGAGAAGCAGTGTCCCCATTGAGCAGGAAGCCCAATGCGGGGCTCAATACTAGGACCTTGAGATCATGACTTGAGCTGAAATCAGAGGCTTAACTGACTGAGCCACCCAGATGTCCCTCCACTACTTTTTAAAAAAGGATTATTATATCTTTAAATTTCTTTAAGGGCTATTTGATTTTAAAATTTCTTTTTTTATAAAATTGAGTTACGGTTGATATATAACATTATATTAGTTTCAGGTATAGAACAAAACAATTCAATATTTGTATATATTGCAAAATGATCATCACAAGTCTAGTTAATATCTATCATCATATATAGTTTCAATATGCAATACTTCCAAATATGCAATGCAGTATTATTAACTATAGTCACCATGCTGTACATTATATCCACATGACTTATTTATTTTGTAATTGGAACTTTGCACCTCTCAATCCCCTTTACCCATTTTGCCCACCTTCCTAATCCTCTCCTCTAGCAACTACCAATCTGCTCTCTGTATCTGTGAGTTTGGGTTTTGTTGGGTTTTTTTTTTTTTTTTTAGATTTCAGATATAAGTGAAATCATACAGTATTTGAGTCTGAATTATTTCACTTAGCATATCTTCAAGGCCCATCCTTCTTGTCACAAATGGCAAAAATCTCATTCTTTTTAATGGATAAATAATATTTCATGGTATATATATGTGTGTGTGTATATATATGTATGTATATATATGTGTGTGTATATATATGTGTGTGTGTATATATATATATCACAACTTCTTTATCCATTCATTCGTGGATGGACATTTAGATTATGTCCATACCTTGGTTATTGTGACTAGTGCTGCAATAAACCTGGGGGTGCATATATCTTTTTGAGTTACTGTTTTAGTTTTCTTCAGATAAATACCCAGAATTGGAATTGCTGGATCATATAGTAGTTTTAATTATTTGAGGAATCTCTATAATGTTTTCCATAGTGGCTGTCCCAATTTAAATTCCACCAATGGTGAACAAGGGTTCCCTTTTCTCCACATCCTCAACACCACTTATTTTTTTTTCCTTGATAATAGCCATTGTGACAGGTGTGAGGTGATATCTCATTGTGGTTTTGATTTGCATTTCCCTGATGATTAGTGACATCGAGCACCTTTCATGTGCCTGCTGTCTATCTGTATGTTTTCTCTGGAAAAATGTCTACTGAGATCCTCTGTCCGTTTTTTAATCAGATTGCTTTTTGTCATTCAGTTGTAGGAGATTTTTAAAAATGTATTTCAGATATTAACCCCTTATTGGATATATGATGTACAAACATCTTCTCTCATTCAGTAGGTTGCCTTTTTATTGATGGTTTCCTTTCCTGTGCAGAAGCTTTTTATTTTGGTGTAGTTATGCTTGTTTAAGATTTCCTTGTCTTTGGTCCAAAAAAAAAAAAAAATCATTGCCAAGACCGACGTGAAGGAGCTTACCACCTATGTTTTCTTCTGGGAGTTTTAAGTTTCAAGTCTTTCATTCAAGTCTTTCATCAATTTCTAATTTATTTTTGCATATGGTGGCTGGCCAGTTTTCCTAATACCATTTATTGAGGAGACTGTCTTTTCCCCATTGTATATTCTTGACTCTTTCATCATAAATAAATTGATCATGTATGCATGGGTTTATTTCCTGTTTCCATTAATGTACCCATTTTTATGCAAAAACTGTACTGTTTTGATTTGAATTATTGAGTGGTAAGAGTTTTAAAAATATTATAGATATAGGTCCCTTTCAGATGTATGATTGGTAAATATTTTCTCCCATTCTGGTGGTTGTCACTTTTCTTTGATAGTTTCATTTGAAACAAAAACTGTCTAATTTTGATGGTCCAATTTATCTTATTTCCTATTGTTCTTGCTTTTAGTGTCATATCTAAGAATTCTTTGTCAAATCCTGTATCACGAAGATTTATCCCTATCTTTTCTTCTATGAGTTTATTTTTGTTCTTATTTTTAGGTCTTTGGTCCATTTTGAGTTAATTTTAGAACATGGTATCGTAAAGGTCCAACTTAATTCTTTTGCATGTGACTATCCAGTTGTCTCAACACCCTTTGTCAAAAGACTATTTCCCCTTTGGTTGGTTTTGACATCCTTGCTGAAAATCAGCTGACTGACCATAGAAGCATAGGTTGATTTCTGAACTCCAATTCTCTTCCATTCAGCTATATGCCTATTTTTGTGCTCATATCACATTGTCTTGGTTATTGATGCTTTCTAGTAAGTTGTGAAGCTGGGATGTCTGAGTCTTTCTTTGTTCCTTTTTTCAATATAGTCTTAGCTATTCTGTGTTGCTTGCAATTCCATATGAATTGCAGAATCAGCTTTTAATTTGTGCAAAGAAGTTAGCTGGATTCTGATAGGGATGGTGTTGAATCTATAGATTCACTTGGGAGTACTGACATCTTAATGGTCAAGTCCTCCCATCCACAAATATGAGATTTTTCATTTATTTTGACCTTCTTTCAACAATGTTTTGTAGTTTTCAGAGTATCCATTTTGCATTTCCTTCATTAAATTTATTCCTAAATATTTTATTCTTTTTGATGCTATTGTGAAATTTACTTAGTTTTTGGATTGTTCATGTATAGAAATTTAACTGATTTTATATATTGATCTTGTACATTTATCTTGTATCTGAAACCTTGGTAAACTCATGTATTAGTTCTAATTTTTTTTTAGTGGCTTAGAGTTTTCTATATATCAGATAATGTCATATGCAAACAGAGATAGTTCCACTTCTTCCTCTCCAGTCTATGGCTTTTTTTCTTGCTCAATGCTCTAGTTAGATCCTCCAGTATAATGTTGAGTAAAAAGTGATAAGAGCAAATGTCCTTGTCTTGTTCCTGATCTTAGAGGAAAAGCATCCAGTACAATGTTAGTTCTGGTCATAGTTGACCTTCAACAGGTTGAATAAGTGCCCTTGTGTTACTAGCAGTCTATATATATATATATATGTAATTTGGTTTTTGGGTGTTGAGTTTGGTAAGTTACTTATAGATTTTAGATACTC
This sequence comes from Ailurus styani, assembly GCA_002007465.1. NCBI lineage: Eukaryota > Metazoa > Chordata > Mammalia > Carnivora > Ailuridae > Ailurus > Ailurus styani. Next base: position 651,457 of record LNAC01000302.1, on the reverse strand, counting down.
GCCCTTTATCTGATGAGACATTTGCAAACATCTTCTCCCATTCTGTCTGTTGTCTTTTGGTTTTGTGGATTGTTTCTTTGCTGTGCAAAAGCTTTTATCTTGATGAAGTCCAATAGCTTACTTTTACCTTTGTTTCCCTTGCCTTTGGAGACATGTCTAGCAAGAAGTTGTTGCCTGTGTTCTCCTCTAGAATTTTGACAGATTCCTGTCTCACATTTAGGTCTTTCATCCATTTTGAGTCTATTTTTGCATATGGTGTAAGGAAATGGTCCAGTTTCATTCTTCTGCATGTGGCTGTCCAATTTTCCCAATATCATTTAAGAGACGGTCTTTTTTCCATTGGATATTCTTTCCTGCTTTGTCAAAGATTAGTTGACCATACAGTTGAGGGGCCTTTTCTGGGTTCTCTATTCTGTTCCATTCATCTATGTGTCTGTTTTTGTGCCAGTACCATACTGTCTTGATGATTACAGTTTTGTAATAGAGTTTGAAGTCCGAATTGTGATGCGACCAGCTTTGGTTTTCTTTTTCAACATTCCTTTGGCTAATAGGGGTCTTTTCTGGTTCCAAACAAATTTTAGGATTTGTCCCAGCTCTGTGAAAAAAGTTAGTGGTATTTTGATAGGGATTGCCTTGAATGTATAGATTGCTCTGGGTAGCATAGACATTTTAACAATAATTGTTCTTCCAATCCATGAGTATGGAATGTTTTTCCATTTCTTTGTGTCTTTGTCAATCTCTTTCATGAGTGTACTTTAGTTTTCGGAGTACAGACCCTTAGCCTATTTGGTTAGGTTCATTACTAGGTATCCTATGGTTTTGAGTGAAATTGTAAATGGAATCGCCTCCTTAATTTCTTTTTCTTCTGTCTCATCGTTAGTGTATAGAAATATAACTGATTTCTATGCATTGATTTTATATCCTGCCACTTTGTGGAATTCTTGTATGAATTCTAGCAAATTTGGGGTGGGGTTGTTCGGGTTTTCCACGTAGAGAATCATGTCGTATGTGAAGAGTGAGAGTTTGACTTCTTTGCTGATTCGGCTCCCTTTTCTTTTTGTTGTCTGATTGCTGAGGCTAGGACTTCTAGTACTATGTTGAACAACAGTGGTGAGCACGGACATCCTGTTGTGTTCTGATCTTAGGGGAAAAGCTCTGTTTTTTCTCTTTACTGAGAATGATATTAGCTGTGGGCTTTTCGTATATGGCTTTTATGATTTTGAGGTATGTTCCTTCTATCCGTACACTTAAGAGTTTTAATCAAGAAAGGATGCTGTAGGGTTGCCTGGGTGACTCAATTGGTTAAGTGTCTGCATTTGGCCCAGGTCATGATCCCAGAGTCCTGGGATCATGAGCCCTGCACTGGGCTCCCTGTTCAGCTGGGATCCTGCTTCTCCTTCGCCTCCCTGTGCATGCTATCTCTGTCTCTCTCAAATAAATAAATAAAATCTTAAAAAAAAAAAAGATGCTATACTATGTCAAATGCTTTTTCTGAGATTGAGAGGAACACATGGTTCTTGTCCTTTCTTTATTAATGTAGTGTATCACTCATTGATGTGCAGATGTTGAACCACCCTTGCAGCCCAGGAATGAATCCCACTTGATTGTGGTGAATAATCCTTTTAATGTACTATTAGATCCTATTGTCTGCTGAACATTCCTGAAAACTAGCTAGTACAATCTGTTGTTCTTCAGCAAAGGGAAAGCAAAGGCAGGAAGAAGCTCCACCTGTTTGAATACCTTCATGAATCTCTGTATAATCCTGAGATGGCATTTTATATTCAGTGGGTAGATAAAACCAAAGCCATCTTTCTGTTTGTATCAAAAAACAAAGGAAAGGGGACACCTGGCTGGATCAGTCAGTAGAGCATGCGACTCTTGATCTCAGGGTCATGAGTTTGAGCTTCATGTTGGGGATAGAGATTACTTAAAAACCCAAACCACAACAAACAAATGAGCAAAAGAAAAACTAGTTCGACTTTGGGGGAAAAGAAAAGACAACCAGAAGACCATGACTTAGCAGAAAATGGCTAGAGCACTGAGATATTATGGAAGAAAGGGGGAAATCACCAAAATTTGGAGATAGCTAACTTACCAATTCAGTGAGGCCATTCTCCAAAGACTCCATCTTATTTCTTAGAAGCAGCGATCTTCTACTCACAGTATGTTCAATCTGAGCAAGGATACCTCAGCTTGAGTAAGCAGAATGCAAATTATAGTTGGGCATATGCTGATTGCCATGAGCTAAGCCACCCCAATTGCTAAATGTTCTCTTACATTTCATGATTTCCTGGCATCAGAAATCCCTACAAATTTCAAGGTTTTTCTCTTAAAGCAAATATTGAAAAGGAAAACAGAATTAACTTCATTATCTCTTTTATTAAATAGCATATGATCTACAAAGAAAAAGTGTTGTATTAATCTTTTAAAAGTTTGGCAGAATTCTGTGGTAAAGCCATTTGGGTCTTGGCTTTTGTTGAGTTTTTTTATTACTGATCCAATCTTGTTACTTGTATAGGTCTATTCAGTGGTCTACTTTTTCTTGAGTCAGTTCCAGTAGTTCGTATCTTTCTAGGAATTTGTTTATTTCATCTAAGTTATCTCATTTGTTCACATATAATTGTTCATTGTATTCCTTTACAATCCTTTTTGTTTATGTAAGGTTATTAGTAATGTCCTTCTTTCATTAATGCTAATACACAGTTGACCCTTGACCAATACAAATTTGAGCTACATGGGTCCACTTAGATGCAATTTCTTTTCAGTATAGTACAGTACCATAAACATATTTTCTCTTATGATCTTAGCATTCTCTTTTCTAGCTTACCTTACTGTAAGAATACAGTATGTAATACATATAATGCACAAAATGTGTCAACTGTTACCAGTAAGGCTTCTGGTCAACAGTAGGTGATTAAGTTTTCGGAGAGTGAAAAGTTTTATGATTTTTCGAAGTATGTACGGAGGGCGGGGCACAGTTTGGTGCTCCTAATTCCCATCTTGTTCAAGAGTCAACTGTATTCTTTTTTCAGTATATTCTTTTTTTCTTGGTCAAATTAGCTAAAATTTTATCAATTCTGTTGATTTTTAAAAAAAAACAGGTTTCATTACCTTTTTTTCTGGCATTCTAGTCTTTATTTCATTCTATCCACTTCCACCCTAATCTCTATTTTCTTCCTGCTTAAATTCAGTTTTCTCTTTTAAGGTAAAGGATTAGGTTATTGAGAACTTTTTTTCTTAATCATTTACAGCTCTAAGTTACTCTCTAAGCACTGTTTTAGCTGCATCCCAAAAATTCTGAAATGTGGTGTGTTTTCACTCATCTCAAAATATTTCATGAATTAAAAATTTTTTTGACCTATTGGTTACCTAGGAGTAGTCTTGTTTAATTTCCACATATTTGTGAGTTTTCATTTTCCATTATCTATTTCAAATTTGATTCCACTGTGATCAGAGAACATACTTTGTATTTTTTATGTCCTAAATTTTTAAAGGTTTTATGTTCTAGTCTATGGTCTATCATGAGAAATATTCCTTGTGTTTTTGAGAAGAATATATATTGTTATTGGGTGCCACTTTCTATATGTCTGTTCAGTCTAGTTGGTTTATAGTGTCCAAGTCTTCTATTGTGTTTGATATAGTTGTTTTCTCTGTAACTGAAAACAGGGCATATGGTCTCCAACTATTATTGTTGAATTGCCTTTCTTCATTTCTGTCAGTTGGTACTTCATGTATTTTGGTACCCTGTCATTAGATGCATGTATATTTATAATTGTTATATCTTCCTCGTGGATTCACCTTTTTATCATTATAAAATGTCCCTCTTTATCTCTAATAAGATGCTTCAATTTTGTCTATTAATATCACTCCAAATTTGCTGTGATTGCTGTTTGCACAATATATCCTTTTTCATCTTTTCAATGATTTTAACCTAATGTGTCTTCTATAATGTATGTAAATATTTTATTCAGCATGCTACTCATTAATTCGTAGCTATTATCTTCTGCCACAAGTTGTTAGACACACTGGTTTGCAAAATAGCAGATGTAAGTATTTGCTAAATTAATGAATTTATAAATGTTGCAACAAAAATCATTCTCTATTTCAAACTACTATGGTCAAATTTTTGGTTTTACATTTTGAAGCATCTCAGGATTCATATTTATAAAGGTCTTATGAAATTGCTTTCCATTCTAAATTCTACTATATATCTAATAATCTAAATTCTACTATATAAAACATTAGGCAATTAGCCTCTGAATGTTTAATACAAATGTAGCCAAAGCTCAACATATTATTTCTTTTAAACAGATCTGATTGGTTTGATTCTTTTGACTTTTTGTAAGTATTTGACAAAAGAATCCATGATTGACTTGTCAGTTCTTCAAAGAATTCACTCCACAAAACTACTGAAGAAAAGAAATATGTAACAAGTTTAACAAATCAAAACATACTTCTGGTCTTTAAAAGCATGGAAATAAACTTTTTCACTAAATTTGCTAACCACTTATCAATAAATGTATCACAGAACTCATCTAAATGGTATAAGAATAGAAAGATTCCCCGGCTTTCATATATTACCCTCTAATTTCTAGCACAACGTAAGTAATAGTGTCATTCTATATTAGTTTTGTTCCTGCTATTTTATTTATTTTTTTAAAAGATTTTATTTATTTATTTGACACAGAGAGAGAGAGAGATCCCAAGTAGGCAGAGAGGCAGGCAGAGAGAGAGGAGGAAGCAGGCTCCCCGCTGAGCAGAGAGCCCGATGCGGGCCTCGATCCCAGGACCCTGATATCATGACCTGAGCCGAAGGCAGAGGCTTTAACTCACTGAGCCACCCAGGTGCCCTGTTCCTGCTATTTTAAAGTATAAAACTGAATTCCAGGTATATGTAAGTACACCAATAAAAAAATCTTCCCCAACGGGTATCAAGAAAATAGTCAAGGTACATAATTCTTTCTAAAATAAAACTTACTAAAATAAAAATATAGAAAAATGAAATACAATGTTCTATTTCTCTCAAGAACTAAAAAATAGAATTAAGAGTAACTGTGGGGGACAGGGATGCCTGGGTGGCTCAGTCAGTTGAGCATCTACCTTGAGCTCAGATCATGTTCCCAGGGTCCTGGGATTGAGTCCTGCATTGGGCTCCTTGCTCAGCAGGGAGCCTGCTTTTCCCTCTGCCTGCCGCTCCCCACTTGTGCTCATGATCTCTCTTTCCCTCTCTGACAAATAAATGAATAAAACCTTAAAAAAAAAAAAGTAGCTGTGGGGGAGAAACACAAGTGAGAAAGGGAGATGTAAGCAAATGCTATTAGCAAAGATTTAAATTCAGTACTCCACGGAGATATAATTACTAGTATTTTCTATTCCACGTTTATTGGAGCATGGTCTAAAGAATCAGAATATTGGGGATCTATTTTGTATTATCAGACATTATTTTATCTTGAATTTAGACCTCCTAACATAAAATATATTTAAGAATGTCCGTCTATACTATGAATTGTTTGTCGCTGGGACAGGTGATTCTTTAACACCAATTTGATCCCTCTCCAAAAGGGAATTAATTTTAGACAGTAAGATATCTCCACACTCAGGTTAGTGATGAATCTGTAAATGAAATAGTTTGCACAAAGCCAGATTTGGAGAAACTTCACATTATAGATCAATATTGTAATCGTTTTTACCAAGGTAACTTTTATAGAGCTTTCAATGTTAAAAAAGGAAAACACTTATTTAATAGGGAAGAAACAATCCTCTTTATTAACCTCACTGTATATTCAGAAAGGATTAAAAAACACACACATTTCCTGGGACACAAAACTGTACCAAAAGTATTTCCTTACAAAATAACTTCACAAACCAATAGTCCTGGACTTACACAAAGACATGTATACTGACATACATTAGCTTGAATTAATACACAATTTGAACATTTTTGCAGCAACTTTCTAGCAGACTATTATTAATGTGGGACTGTACGACTTCTTTAACCCTTTAAAAATAGTAATAAAAAATTACAAAATAATGAAAATGTAGAATTAAGGCTGAGACTATATCATCTAGTATTATAAGGTCAAACAATACTTATAAAAATTGGTGCTGCTGCATTTTTTACATATATATACAGGATAAGTCTTTAGAAATTTAAAATACTACTGCTGTCACAAGTTCACTCATCAGTTTAACATTTTCTCATGTATCTTAACATATGAATTCCCAGATAGCTGTGCTTTTTCTATTTTTATTCTGAATTCTTCATTAAGAGTTTCCTCACATATTTACAATTAAATACCTAACCTCTAGAACTTTCCTTAGACACAACAGACACAACAGTTTTGTTAAATAAATTCACAAAGAAGTAATAAAAAGGCTTGTTTTCAAGAAATAGTTCTAGCATATCCATAATTATACTGAAAAATAGTACATATGCTTTTCTTCAGGATTTATAAATGCCATGTGCCAGTTTTATAGTCACTGCCCATATTTGCACATTTTCCTCTGACACATTTGCAAGATTATGACAACCAAAGGGCATGATGACTGGAATAATTCCAGTAAATCCATACTGTCCAGTGAGATTCATAAAATTGAATGGCTGTTTCCAGTCCCAACCGGACTGACATGGAAATGCATGCCCAGATAGTTGTATCGTCTCCAGAAATTTTCAATCTGGTAAGTCACCCTCTTGGTCTTCTGAAACAGAGCTGCAGAAGGCAGGGCATTCTTCATGAGACCAATGGCCCCTTCTTCTCTGTAATTGTTCATACATCTGATTTGGTTATAATCCTGGTCAATGTGGAAAAGAAAAAATTTTATGTACCACAGTTTTCCTAAACTCCCTCAACAGACCTAGATGGTTAAATACCCAATGGAACTATGTTTCATTAATTATGATAATTCTTGGTATAAACATATTTAATTAAATTCTTATATATAATTACTTGTCACATGTATGTCACCAAAAAAAAAAAAAAAAAAAAAAAAGAGAGAGAGATCCTCAAAATAAAAGCAGTCCTTCACATACAGAGTAAAAGTTAAATAATCTGTACCACAGTTCTTTGGAATGGTGTATCTCAGACCCCCAAACTGAAGATTTTCATTTTTCTTTTCCCCTTTACTTAAATAAAATTACTATTTTAAAAATGAACAAGAATTATAATGCTTACTTCAGAAAAGTCACAAAATAAGGACAAGCAAATGGAAAAACATTAAAAAATACCCATAATTCCATTCATATAGAGATGAGCATAGTGAACATGAGGTCATGACCTGAGCCAAAATCAAGAGTCGGATGCTTAACCAACTGAGCCATCCAGGCACCCCAAAAGACTTTTGTTTCAAATGCTCTAAAGTTTTTGAGATTGTGCAAGAATTATTAGTTCAAGATCTATAGAGAACTGACAGAGACTGGGATTGAGGAAATTACTAATTAAACAGTAATTTATGGCGCACCTGGGTGGCTCAGTCAGTCAAGTATCTGCCTTTGGCTCAAGTCATGATCCCAGAGTCCTTGGATCAAGTCCTGCATCAGGCTCCTTGCTCAGTGGGAAGCCTTCTTTTCCCTTTCCCTCTGCCCAGTGCTTGTGCGTTCTCTCTCACTATCTCAGATAAATAAATAAAATCTTAAAAAAAAAAAAAACAACCCTGTAGGGGCGCCTGGGTGGCTCAGTGGGTTAAAGCCTCTGCCTTCGGCTCAGGTCATGATCTCAGGGTTCTGGGATGGAGCCCCACATCAGGCTCCCTGCTCAGCAGGGGGCCTGTTTCCTCCTCTTTATCTGCCTGCCACTCTACTTGTGATCTGTCAAATAAATAAAATCTTTAAAACAAACAAACAAACAAACAAACAAAACCCCTGTAATTTAAATTTTAGCAGCACCTGGGTAGTTCAGTTGGTTAAGCCACCAACTCTTGATTTCTGCTCAGGTTATGATCCAGGGTTGTGAGACTGAGCCCCATCTCTAGCTCAGCAGGAAGTCTGCTTGAGATTCTCTCCCTCTGCTCTTCCCCCACTTGCACTCTCTCCAAAAAAAAAAATAATAATAATAAATCTTAAAAAGAAATTTTTTAAATGGAAATTTAAACTGATTTTATATCTCCCAAAGATAAACAAGATGCAAAGGGGGAGAAAACCATGGGATAGAATGTACCAAATTTTCAATCTAAAACTTCTCTTTTTAAACATTATTTATGAGAGAGAGAGAGAGACCACACAAGTGGAGAGAAGGGCAAAGGGAGAGAATCCTCAAGCAGACTGCTCAATGAGTGTGGAATCCAATGCTGGATTTAATCCCAGGACCCATAAGATCACGACCTGAGCAGAAACCAAAAGTTGGCTGCTTAACCAACTGAGCCACCCAGGAGCCCCCAACCTAAAACTTCTACCACTGCCATCACAAAGCTAAACAAAAGGGCTAACTTTTTGTGTTTATTTTCTGTGTGTCAAATCTGTGTAGGCAATATGGTTCTATTTTGCTCTCTGAAAACATTTATGCTCCTCCCTTTTTCCTTGATATTCTAAAATTTTACTATGAAATATATTTTGGTACATCTTTATCAGTCATTGTGCTGGGCCTTCAGTGGGCCCTTACGTTTATCCCTGGGAGATTCTCTTCCACATATTTTTGCTTCTCCATTTTTTAACCTTCCAGGATTCGTAACAGAATTGATTCTCTATGTTTCCTTCTTTGTCTTCATGTATTTTTTTCTATTTTTCTGGGAAGTTTGACTTCAGTCTTTCGAAATTTTTATTTCAGCAACACTATTTGTAATCTGTTATCTTACCCTGGTTGAATCTTTCTCCTAATAATAAACTGAATTTTGTGAATATAACTCCTCCTGAAAATCTAATTAGGAATTAAAAATTTTTTAAAGTTCAGTTGAATCATGTTCCAGGGTTGGTTTAACTATTTATCTTGGACTTTCTCTCACATGTTGTTAACTCCTTTCATTTGCATGATGATTTAGCTCCCTTCATATGATAATGATTTTACAATTACACTTAAGAAAAAGAATTATGCTTCTGGCCTGGATTTCTTCTCCTTCTACAAAAACCAGAACTATTTTCCCATCGAGTCCCTCTGAGTGGAAATTTTAGGTGGGACAGAGCAGAGCAGGGTCCATGGGCCAGCAAGCTCTGCTTTACAAGTACATGGCTGGAGAGCCAACTACGAGGGTCCTAGCTCCCTAGGTACCCACAGGAGTTAAGCCTTGAGGATGCCATCAACTATAGCTGAAGCCAATATGCCAACATTTAATTAATTACCACTGTACATGTTGCAAAAATACTGTGTATACTGGGTTAGAAAAATCAATTATTAGAATAAGTCTCAGGGGGCACCTGGGTGGCTCAGCGGGTTAAAACTTCTGCCTTTGGCTCAGGTCATGATCTCAAGGTCCTGGGATTGAGCCCCGCATTGGGCTCCCTGCTCAGCAGGGAACCTGCTTCCTCCTCTCTCTCTGCCTGCCTCTCTGCCTACCTGTGATCTCTGTGTCAAATAAATAAAATCTTTAAAAAAAAAAAAGAAAAAAAATCTCAGTTTCTTCTTTTTTTTTTGTTTCTTTTTAATCCAGCTCCCAGAAAACTTTAGACCTGCGGCTCACATTACAGTATAACACTAAATCTTATATACCATTTGATTTATTTACACGTATGACTTCAGTGAAGAGATACTACCATTACTAACAACATAATGATAAACAAACAAACAAAAAATCAACTCTAGTTCACACCACCTCTGAATTGCTTCAAAATCTTAATTAACAAAATTCAAATCAGTGACATGTATAATTGTACTGTAGTAATGGCAAGGTTTGGGGCTAATTCAGTGCTGAGGCTACAGTACAGCTTCAAGAATATGTACGTTAGTCTAGAACTGCTTGGCACGAATTTCCTCCCTGGTCTCTCAGAAAACTGGAAATATGCTCACCATAATAAATAAATAAAACACTTCTCTAAAAATTATAGAAGGAGTGCCTGGCTGGCTCAGTCAGAAGAGCATGTGACTCTTTATCTTGGGGTCGTGAGTTTGAGACCCACGTTAGGTGTAGAGATTACCTAAGTAATAAACTTAAGTAAATAAATAAACTGCAAAAAAAATTATAGTAAACCTACATGAAAATAAAGGGAACAATACAATGAACTCCTATTTCAAGCTGCAATAATTTTATATTTTGCCCAATCTTGTTTTGATATCCTGTCACTTTTTTACCTCTCTGGGAGTATTTTAGGGTATACTCCAGACATCATGTTATATAACCAATACCTCAGTACACATTTCGGATGATATATTTATTTTAATGTAAATACTATTGTGTTGTTATACACAAAATAATTCCTTAATATATCTAATGTCCAGGTGATACTAAAATTTCTCCAATTTTTTTTTCAAAGTTGTCATCTTAAAGATTCAGATGTGAATCCAGACAAGGACTTAACATTGCATTTGTTTCTTATACCTTTCAATCACTTTTATTCTATAGCAAACATTCATTCTTCTTCCTATCCTTGTCTTATGGCACCGATTTATTAATAAAATCAGTCATTTGCCATGTACTATATCCCATTCTTGACATTCTGGATTTGGCTGATACTTCCTGGTGGTATCATTTAACTTTCCCCTATAAACTTTCCCTTACTTCCTGTACACTTATAGTTAAATCAAACTATTTTCAATTTGTGAGAGATTTAACCTCTTACATCTTATATTATCTATTCTTTCCAATGAATTAACCTTCTTCCCAAGCATCGAGGAGGTTACCATTTACATACCAGCTTAGGGAAAAAAGTTTTCCAGAGAAGCTTCATTGGATTCAGGTTACTTCCTATTCAATCACATAATAGCAAATGTCCTGCTTTTAGTGTTGCTAAGATCAATCAGTGGATTAAGGTATATCAATCTGATCTTTCCATTATTAAGTTTCTCCATCAACTTTCTACCTTGTCATTTGAGTATCTATTGATTATTATTGCCTAGCTCTATTATTTCATTAGGGGTGGCAAAATCATGTTGCAAGTTTATCATGCCTCTTTTTTTTTTTTTAAGATTTATTTATTTGACAGAGAGAGAGATCACAAGTAGTCAGACAGGCAGGCAGAGAGAGAGGAGGAAGCAGGCTCCCCACTGAGCAGGGAGCCCGATGTGGGCCTTCATCCCAGAACCCTGAGATCATGACCTGAGCCGAAGGCAGAGGCATTAACCCACTGAGCCACCCAGGCACCCCTATCATGCCTCTTATACTTCATTATTTATATAAAGAAATTTTTTTTAAGACTTTATTTATTTGTCAGAGAGCGAGGACAAGTAGGGGGAGCAGCAGGCAGAGGGAGAAGCAGCCTCCTCGCTGAGCAGGGAGTCTGATACGGGGCTCAATTCCAGCACCCTGAGATCATGACCTGAGCCGAAGGCAGACACTTAACTGACTGAGCCACCCAGGCACTTTTAAAGAAGGACTTCTATAAAGAACTTTCTTGGGATGCCTGGGTGGCTTAGTCAGTTAAGCATCTGCCTTTAGCTCAGGTCATGATCCCAGGGTCCGGGGAGACTCCTTGCTCAGAAGGGAGCCTGCTTGTCCCTTTGCCTGCCATTCCCCCTGCTTGTGTGCTGACAAATAAAATCTTTTTTTTTTTTTAAAAGATTTATTTATTTATTTCACAGAGGGAGAGAGATCACAAGGAGGCAGAGAGGCAGGCAGAGAGAGAGAGGGGGAAGCAGGCTCCCCGCTGAGCAGGGAGCCCGATGCGGGCCTCGATCCCAGGACCCTGAGATCATGATCTGAGCCGAAAGCAGAGGCTTTAACCCACTGAGCCACCCAGGCGCCCTGACAAATAAAATCTTAAAAAAAAAAAAAATCTTCAAGGAAAAGTAAGATAAAAACAGCGAGAGGGAGGCAAACTATAAGAGACTCTTAACCACAGGGAATGGGGTGCCTGGTTGGCTCAGGTCATGATTGCAGGGTTCTGGGGTCAAGTCCCGCCATCAGGCTCCTTGCTCAGCAAGGAGTCTGCTTCTCTCTCTCCCTCTGTGCTCACTCTTATAAATAAGTAAAATCTTAAAAACAAAACTATAGGGAACAAACTGAGGGTTGCTGGAGGGGTGGTGGGTGGTGGGATGGGGTAACTGGATGATGGGCATTAAGGAGGGTACTTGATGTAATGGGCACTGGGTGTTATATGCAACTCATGAATCACTAAATACTACCCTTATGCTTCCACACATGCACAAAAAAAAAGAACTTTCTTCAATTATTTGGTTATCCTGAAAAATAGTTCATTTAAGAACACATCCTTTAAAAAAAAAAAAGAAAGAAAGAAAGAAAAGGGGTGCCTGGGTGATGCAGTCACAGTTACATGTCTGACTCTTGGTTTCAGGTCAGGCATGATCTCAGGGAGTTGAGAATGAGCCCTGCATGAGGCTCCCTGCTCAGCCCAGAGTTTACTTAAGACTGTTTCCTTCTGCCCACCCCCACCCCGACCCACCTTCTCTAAAATAAAAAAATACATCTTAAAAAAAAAAAGTCTTTACTATATGGATATATCAATTTTTATAATAATGAGTTGATGCGCTAGCAATTGCCAATGATCATCAGTGAGGATTCTTTTGCATCATTCTGAACTCATGATTTGTAAAAATTATAGGTGTTTAAATCCATTGCAAATATTCTGATGCTGTAACTGCCACAACATACTTTCAGTGGTCAGCTTAATAGTTTCTATGTATTGTGTACTCATAATAAACACACATCATTCATATATCCACGTGTGAAAACACCTCTCTCATATTGATGGCTACTGTATTCTTAAAATCTCATCATTCCGGTAGCTCTCCTCCTTAATTTACTTTAAAGGCAGCTATTCCAAGACACTTCCCCCACTACTTGCACACAATATTCAGTATTCAAGAGGTATCAGTGAGATAAAGAATTTTACCTCACAAATTTTTGCAACACAGATTTCTCTTTTGGGAGTGCAGATAATCTGGCTTCTGCCTACCTCTCCAAACACTCTTGCTTCTCCCCCCTCCCATGCCTCAGCCACACAAGCATCTTTTCATTTCCTCAAATATGTCATACTTGCTTCTTTCTCAGAAATTCCATATCTATTTTCTTCCCTCTGACTGAAACCAATCTCTACTTGACTGGTAGCTTCTCACTCTTCAGTTCTCTGCTAAAATGCATCGTTCCTGACAACCAATATAGTTTCCCCACCATTTTATATCATTTCGCCCTTTTTTCTTTCATAGAACTTAACATTACTTTGTACACAGGAAAATGCTTACTTTTTATCCTTCTGCACAGGATTATAGAGCTCCATGAGGGGGCAAGAACCATGCCACATTTACTCACCCAGCAACATATAACACAAAATAGCATTCAAGTAGTTATTGAAAAAAATGTAGAATATGTAGATGGATAGGGCATGGAATACCAATTCAAATACCAGAGTCTCAAAGAAACTCCTCTGAGGTCAATATAAGACACTTTTTCAGGCAGAGTCTATATTTAAACCTTCTGAAATAATGTACAAGAAACCCCAGTACCATGGTATCTTCCCATAGGATGGCCTTACTAACATCTAATCTAAAAAGGACATTTTTTTTTAGGATTTTATTTATTGAAAGAGAGAGAGATAGAGAGAGAGAGAGAGCATGAGGGGGGGATGGTCAGAGGGAGAAGACAACTCCCCGCTCAGAGGGGAGGGAGCCTGATGGGAGGCTTGATCCCAGGAATCCTGGGACTCCGGGATCATGACCTAAGCCGAAGGTAGACACTTAACCAACTGAGCCACCCAGGCACCCCAAAAGACAGTTTTCTTAAAATTGAGTTGGGCTGCAGATAACTTTGCTGGGATTTTGGTGTGCTATGTAAATGGTATCTCATTTTCCAAACCAACTATTACATGTGATTTTTAAATAACATACAAATGGTTTTGCATATTCTAACTTAGCAAACTGCTGATCTTATGAAGCAGAATGTAGTGTATTTACAAGGTAAGCCAAAAAGAAAAGCAATTAAAATCTTAACGCTGATTCTAAACAAAACGTAAATGATAAACATTTCCAAATAATTAGCAAAAAAAAAATCATTTAGAAAACTGGTATAGCCTAGGAGAATATAATAATTATGTCTTATCTTCATTATTCATCACTTAGTTTTTTCAAATGAAACAAAATAAAACAAGACCCCTAATTCTGGCTCAAGGGGGAAATAAGAAATAAATTCATGCTGGCTTTTATTTTTATTTTTCAAGAAGTTTATTTTATCATTATTATTATTTTTTTAGAGGGACACAGAGAGAGTGAGAAAGAAAGAGTGAGTGTGAATGGGGAGGGGCAGAGGGAAAAGGAGAGAGGGAATCCCAAACAGGCTCCACATTCAGTGTGGAGCCTGACATGGGGCTCAATCCCACGGACCTGAGATCACAATCCAGGCAGAAATCAAGTCAGACACTCAACTGACTGAGCCACCCGGGCGCCCCCATGCTGTTTTTTTTTTTTTTTAAGTATGATGACTTACGGGCTTTGATAAACTACCCAATGATAACTCAGGTTACAATAAACTCACCTATTTTGTCTGGAAGCTTCTCTTCTCATTCTTTTAGGAGGAATTGGACAATCTGTCATTTCAACCTTTGTTGGATGGCGCAATGAGTCATTACACTTACGTGTGGGAGTCATACCTATAAAGACAGAAAATGTAGAAAATGAATTTTTAAAAGACTGGGATTATGAACACTGGGGTGCACCTGGTCTTTCTTTTCGCTATATCTGTATCTTTGGGGTAAATACCCAGTAGTGCAATTGCTGGGTCATATGTTAGTTCTATGTTTAATTTTTTGAGAAACCTCCACACTGTTTTCCAAAGTGGCTGCACCAATTTGCATTCCCACCAACAGTGTAAGAGGGTTCCCCCTTCTCCACAACTTCTCCAACACTTGTTTCTTGCCTTGTCGGTTTTTGTCATTCTATCTGGTGTAAGGTGGTATCTCAATGTGGTTTTAATTTGAATTTCCCTGATGGCTGATGATGAACCCTTTTTCATGTGTGTGTTAGCCATCTGTATGTCTTCTTGGGAGAAGTGTCTGCTCATGTCTTCTGCCCATATTTTGACTTATCTGTATTTTTGGATGTTGAGTTTGAGAAGTTCTTTATAGATCTTGGATGCTAAGTGAAATAAGTCAAGCAGAGAAAGTCAATTATCATATGGCTTCACTTATTTGTGGACCATAAGGAATAACATGGAGGACATCAAGAGAAGGAAAAAATGGGCAAGAAATCGGGAGTGGGAGATGAACCATGAGAGACTGGATTCCTGCAAACAAATGGAGGATTTTAGAGGGGAAGGGGTTGGGGGAATGGGTAAGCCCAGTGATGGGTATTAAGGAGCACAATGACTGCATGGAGTACTGGGTATTATACACAAACAACGCATCATAGAACACTACATCAAAAAATGATGTACTGTATGGCGACTAGCCTAACACAATATTAATTAACTAATTAATTAACTGATTTAAGTTCTCAGAAAAAATAAATAAGACTGTATTATAAGAAAAGCAAATCTACCTTAATTTATAGAAAACAAATTAATAATGCTGAGAATGCTTCCTACTACGCCTGTCAAGAGAAGAGCGTACAACCACTTATCAGATGACTTGAAGGACAAGAGTGTCAACTTAAGTCATGGGTCATTCCCATTCTTTCTTCTTGGAGTTCAACTCTAATCATAAATATTTGTCTTCATGCAGAGAAAACAGAAGTAACAAAAAGCAAGCACAAACCTAGTTTTTGCTCAATTAGTTTCAGATTTTTCTCTTGTTCATCAAGTTCTTGTTTTTTCTTCTTCATATCAGGAGTGTGAAGGTACTCTAACTGACGGTTAAGGTCCTCGATCACACTGTTCAACTTGTTCACGGCAGTACGATACTGTTGAAGAAGATCTGCAAAGAAACCAAAGATGTCTGATTAAAACGACTGATACCGTATCAAGTCAGTGTTTGAGGAAAGAATAATTAGCAACACTGGGTATATTATAGTAACATGTGGGAACTACAAGACTTTGTGGCTTTGGAGCCACAAGACTTTGTTCAGTGTAAACAGACAAAATAAAAATGCAGTTTAGATCCCAGCACAAAACCAGTATTTTCTAAATTTTAATTTTCTTCATTTGCTTGACTTTAATAAATTTCTGTCAGGAAAGAGCTTTCTACATAAAAGTGCTCTGTGAATTGGATCACTCTCTCAGTCAATGTTTACATTCTGCTTGATATTCATTATTCAACGTAATTCCATACAGACAAGTTGAGGGGAGTGACAAATGCATTAAATACAGTACTGCTAGAGGACCCTGGTTCAGTTCAGTTGGTGGAGCATGTGACTCTTGATCTCAGGGCCATGAATTCAAGCCCCACACTGGGCATAGAGATTATTTTTTAAAAAAATTTTAAAAATATAGTACTTCTAGAAAATCACTACTTCTAACAGATATGACCATTACCTTAAACAAAGCTTTCAAAAATAAAACACTTAATTTTCAAAAAGCTTAACTTTCTTTAAATTACTATGTCTAAAAATGTATTGTAGTGTCCAGGTCTGAGGCTATTTTTTGCCTGTTTGATTAGACACTAAATATTAAATGCAGTGACTGTACTCTAATTGAGGGGTCAGCAAATTAAGTCAATGGACAAGAATGCTTTATACAGTTTTGAAAGATTATATTCGAAATGTATAAATACCGTCAATTTTACCTCCTGGCTCACAAAGCCTCAAATTTTACTATTTGGCCCTTTGACACACTGGTCACACACAAAGATGGTTAATACACATGGGAAAGGACATACAAACACCAAATATTTAACGTACACACTAGTTTACATATAAAACTGTGGAAGAAATTATTTAAGAGTCTGAGTATATTAGATATAACATGAAATATAAGATGAAATCTATACTTTTTAAGGGTCAAGAACAGAGAACTAGCATTCTGATAAGCTAGCAAATAAATACACACTCATGTACATCTGTGTATGCTCATGAATATATTCATATATTTAAATACAAATTCTACATGTAACTGAGCAATGACAAGGTCCTTATGATCCTTAATTCTTTATGACTTTTTGAGAACTTTTAAAGGTAGAAAAAAAGGTTAGTTTTCTAGTCTGATGTGGTACTTCTAATTTCACAGTAACGTAATGTTTTCTTACTTTACATAGTTTATTCTTTACATAGTGACGTGCATTCTTTACATAGTAAAACACTGCAAAACAATACTTATTTTGTGTGTGAATGAGTTAAGAAATTATGTCCAGACCTGTGTATCAGTAATGCTGCCCTTCTATAGAAAATACACAAAACTTTAGGCCATTAGGACTTGATAGCCTATTTTTTTAAAAGTTTTTATTTAAATTCCAGTTAATATACAGTGTAATACTAATACTAGTTTTGGGTGTACAATACAGTAATTCAACCCTTACAGACAACACCAGTGCTCATCCCAAGTGCATTCCTTAATCCCCATCGCTATTTAACCCATCTGCCTATTCTCTCCCCCTCTGGTAACCATCAGTTAGTTCTCTATAGTGATGAGTCTGATATCCTATTTCTTAAAAAAGTTAGTTATGAGTTTCTTCCACCTGTAAATACTCAAGAAATTAGTATATTCAACCACTTTAATAGGCAGTGGTCCTGTTACTTATAAGCAGAAGGATGGAATGTTAAATATTTCCCATTAAATGCAGCACTAACAGTAGGTTCATATTTTGTGTGTAAGATAGACGGTAGCAGTTTTCTTTTTTTTTAAACTAATCTCTATGCCCAACGTGGGGCTCAAACTCAAGACTCTGAAATCAAGACTTGCATCCACCAACTGAGCCAGCTAGGCACACTTTAGCAGCTTAACTGAATATGCCCTATTAACCCCCAATTTTTTGAACATGAAATGTAACTTCTATTTCCCATGGTGTCTATAGAAGTCTTTCCTAACTCATTTAATAGAATTTTGCCAAAAAGTCAAAATTCACAATTAATTTTGTTTGTAAATGATTTGGGATCATTTCAGACAACACTTATATGTTGTCTGAAAATTTCAGTTGCCTGGGGAAAAAAAGATGAAGCTTTACTGTGAAAACAGAAAATTACTTTAAAAAATTAACTCACAGAAAGGGAAAAAAGCTCAAAATACAGTGCATTAATTTCTGTATGATACATTTTAAAGAAAGATTATTTCAATGTATCCTGACAAAAGACCACATAATAAAAATAATATAAAGGTGGGGTGCCTGGGTGGCTCAGTGGGTTAAAGCCTCTGCCTTCAGCTCAGGTCATGATCTCAGGGTCCTGGGATCGAGGCCCGCATCGGGCTGTCTGCTCAGCGGGGAGAGCCTGCTTCCTCTCTCTCTCTGTCTGCCTCTCTGCCTACTTGTAATCTCTCTCTGTCAAATAAATAAATAAAATCTTAAAAAAAATAATATAAAGGAATTGAAAGTGTATCTGAAGGGCTGGTATTAGGCAGTATTTAAGGTTTGCTTAGAAGGCAGAAGCAACTTTTTTTACTACTGGAAGATTCAAGCTATTAGGTATGCAGAGTTTACTAAATATTTAGGTCTCTTCAAACTTTTATGTTGTACATGATTCTAAGAAGTTTATTAGGCAAAAACCTGATAAGCACTTATGAGTACAAGGAGGAAAAAAGGGAAAATATTCTAGAACCTCTGATTTATTCCAAAACAATCCACCTGGAGAGAGGAGGCCAGAGGCAAGTTATGAGATAGGAGGACTATGAATGAAATAAGAGTGGCTAGCTGACAGGTCCATGGGAATTCACTGCTACTGCTTTATTTATTTCCGTAACAGAACAAAACAAAATATCCCTGTCCTGAAAACTATAGCAATTAAATAATCTTGGTCACTACTTCTAAAAACACTAGGAATGGCTTTACTTAAAACAACAACAACTAAATAAATGGATAATAATAACTGAGAGGTTAAGCAGAATGAATTAAGGATGGTATAATAATCTCTAAGCTGGCCACACATATAATACATATTTGGAATATATGGATATAATAAAAAGTGTTAATGAGTTTGATGTCACAGTAATAAGCTATATATTAACTAATTATTGGTTATTTTAAAAGGATTTTCCTTTCCTCGGTTGCTATTAACAACTCTTTCTTCTTTCATATCTTGGCTTCTACAATGTTCAGTTATTTTAATACTTTTTGTTAAGAAGTATTTCTACTATAAGATCTCTGTAAAAAACTTGGAATAATACAGAAAAGAAGATTGGGGGAAAAATCAATAGGTCCATCACCTTACTTTCTTTTTTTTTTTTCTTCCCCAAGATTTTATTTATTTGACAGAGAGAGACACGGCAAGAGAGGGAACACAAGCAGAAGAAGTGGGAGAGGGAGAAGCAGGCTCCCCGCTGAGAAGGGAGCCTGACATGGGGCTTGATCCCAGGACCCCAGGATCACAACCTGGGCCAAAGGCAGTCGCTTAACGACGGAGCCACCCAGGTACCCCACCTTACTTTCTTATTTTTCATTCCCCAAAGTTCGCAGGTTTAATTTTTAACATTATTTGCATTTATATGTTATAACCACTTTCAGCATTGTAATAGGCATTTCCCAGATTCTAAATTCAATTAAAGCATTTAACATTTCCAATGTTTAGCCTGAAAAACAGTGCTACTTTCAATATTCATCTGAGGGGAAAATAAAAGAGGCTTGTCTGTATGTTGGTTTATTTAAGCATGTTCCCCATAAGATCAATTACCGATTCAAAGGACATGAATTAAAAACAATTAGAACCTCTTCTGATTATGAAAAGTGACACATACTATTGAGTCATGATCTGGAAAAATATATAGAAAAGGATAAAGAAAATTAACTTAATTATATAATCCAGAAATAAAACAATTTTCTTTCTACTTTCACTTCGCCGTGCAAATGAATACATATATTTTTCCAAACTTGGGAAAGTTCTCTAACCCTTGTGAGCCTCAACATCCTCAACTATCAAATGAGGGGAGCAGTAATAAATGAAATCATTACAGCGACAAGCTTAACAAAGTATCCAATATGTAAGTAAGCCTTCAAATATTAATTATTCCACTGACAACTACTTATTTATATCATCTATTTTTCTATAATCTTTGCTTTTTTTCCCTTGATTTTTAAAGGTTGTTTTAATAGTAAGGGCTATAACACCTACTTCTACCCTATGTTGCAGTTTTTTCCCAGTTTGTCATTTGCCTTTCTATTTTCTCCAAGGTGACTTAAAATTTTATACAAACTTAGAAAAATTAATTATAAACTACTTTCTTTGCTCATTTTAGTATTTCTATATAAAAAACTTTTCTAATTTCAGATAAGGTCATCAAGGAAGTTCTTTCTGAAGGTAAAACACTAAAGACCAGACCAGAAAGGAGTAAGTCAGCTACGCACATATCTGGGGCAAAATCATTGGAGGTAAAGCCATTAAACTATTCCTTTCAATATCAAACTCATTTTCTATTTAACTGTGCCAAGAACTTCCTGAACACAGCTGAAGAGTGATAATATTAGTTCCCCTTTTCTGTACTATTTTATTTTGTAAGATGATCTGGGTATTCTTCATATTTATATTATATAATAGTTTATTATTTAAAATTTACTTAAAAAAACTTAAGAATGATACTTTTTGAACACTTCCTCAGGTAACGGTCTATGTAAGTTTTCTGCCTTATTTACAACAATTTTGTTTGCAATTTTCTAAAATTTAGTCCATTTTATTTGGAGATGCTAAATATATTTATAATATAGAAATCTAAGAAATCTCTAAGTCTGAGTAGGATTTTCTGAGCCAATATTCCTCTTGTATTTATTCATATGCAAAGACCATCTCTAGGAATTATATATTCAATACAAAGTTTTTCTTTTTTCTAATTCATTTGGTTGTACTGCTCCTTGAAATGTATTTTTCCCTGTCATTTGACTTGAATGATTAGTTTGCTTTCTCATTTACTAATAAAAGCATTCGGCTTACAGATTTGATATTTGCTCTCAGCTGTCTTAGGGTCTTTTTTTTTTTTTTTTTTAAGATTTTATTTATTTATTTAACAGAGAGATCGAGAGCACAAGCAGGCAGAGAGGCAGGCAGAGGGAGAGGGAAAAACAGGCTCTCCGCTGAGCAGGGAGCCTGACGCGGGACTCAATCCCAGGACCCTGGGATCATGACCTGAGCCAAAGGCAGCGGCTTAACCAACTGAGCCACCCAGGTTCCCTGTCTTCATTTCTCTTAAGTCTAATAATATGTGATGCTCATTTAAACTTTTTCTTTTTTGATGAAATACTTTCTTCTAAATGTCTGCAATTAGGGGTGGTTACTTTGGGAAGAAAGGAATAGTTATTTTTAGAGTTCCATTACATTATGCTACAAAATGTACCCTAGATACGATCTGCTTTTTAAAATTTGTAGTCTCATTTTGCTGAGTAACAATTTGATCCTTTGAAATGATAGCCAATTTTTGTGACAGACTCTATAAATACCTAAGTGCTGGTAATGCAACTTAATAGGTGATAATTCCTTATGTTTTTGACGAATAACCTGTCATGGAAAAATGGTTCCTCAAAACAATGCTTCTATCTCTATTATTCCAAGTTTAAAAATTCTGGTTCTATATTTTAGTGCATCAAGTGTATTAAGTTTTTTTTTTTTAAAGATTTTATTTATTTGACACAGAGAGAGAGAGAGAGAGAGATATCACAAGTAGACAGAGAGGCAGGCAGAGAGAGAGGAGGAAGCAGGCTCCCTGCAGAGCAGAGAGCCCGATGCGGGCCTCGATCCCAGGATCCTGAGATCATGACCTGAGCTGAAGGCAGAGGCTTTAACCACTGAGCCACCCAGGCGCCCTTAAGTTTTGTACTTGTAGTGTGGAATACATCTTTTATCAAAATGAATTTATCTTTGCACTTTTTTACTGCCTTTTCCTTGAGGTTAGCTTTGGCATTAATGTTCATTACTGGTGATTTCTTCTATTCAACGTTTATATGACATTTTTGTTAATTCTTTATTTCACTTTATATTTGGTTTAGGAGATTCCTTGTAAGAACATAAAGGAGTGTCAGACATAGCCTTCATATAAGAGATTCCTATTTTATAGTTTACTGATTATGTGGCACTGTGCATGTCATTTAAATCCCCATAGTTTCTCTTGTTACTCACTTCGTCTAACTTTTCTATACTTCTGACATATATTAAGCACCCAACCAATAAATGAAAAATGACAAAACTTTTATGTTCTAGGACGAGATTTTTAAATCTAAGTGTCTTTGCTTTCTAGTGAACAAATTTCACGTATTTACATGTTATTTAAGATCTTATTTTTAATCACCTTATTTTATAACATATACACAAACTCATTTTTTCATCTTATGCTGATTTTATTTGCTCATATCTCATGTCAAATACTGTAATGCAAAACACTGTGTAGAAATAATTACTTAGAAGACACCCTGCTTTTAATTGTGCTAGTAGTAGACAATTTTTGTGGTGACAGTCTAGTTTAAAATTGCTTTTCCTCTGCAAACAATCCCATGATTTACATGAAAGTTTTGTCAAAGCTCTCTTCTATCTGATCTTTACTATGGCCAGCTGATTAAGGAGGGAATTTCCCTCTCCTAGGACTCATAGAGTCTGAGCATGTTAAAAAATGCAAACTGAAGTCTAGGTGCAAGGAACTCAAGGTTGCTGAATGTCACAGAACCACCTCTGATTTTGTCTTGGCTGTTTCCAATCTTTGAATCTGTGATTTCTCCCAATTTCCTGCCAGTACATTCTGTTTTGCTTAAAGTGGTCACGGCTGGTTACTACTGCTTACAACCAAAGTTATTTTATATGTATCAATAATCTTGAATGATCTCATTTGATTTTTTAAATCATTTGTTTAATATTTGAAGTTTAAAAAAGACGTATTTATTTGCGAGAGAGAGAAAATGTGCACGTGCTGGAGGAGGGTCAGAGGGAAAGAATCCCAAGCAGAGCCCAATTTAGGGGTTCAATCTCAGGACCCTAAGATCATAACCTGAGCAGATATCAAGAGTTGGATGCTCAACCAACTGAGCCACCCAGATGCCCCTAATAAATTAGTTCTTAATGCTGATTCATTAGTCTGCATGTATAGCGTATTTTGACGAGATCTACCAAGAAGGATATTTCTGTTGTATTTTTGAAATCCTTGCATTATTTCTTAACTTTACATACTTGATAACCCAACAAGGGCACAAAAATCTTTAATTAAATCTTTTCCCCAAAATCTATAGGTAATGCTTCACACTGTTATACTAACATTCAGATGCCCAGGGAAACTGCAAATTGTCTGTATGACAGCTATGCATTTTTAAAGTTCCACAGGTAATTCTTTTTGGCTTGGGAACCACCGCCATAAACTATAGTGCTAGACTGATATGGGTTGAGGCTTTTTATGTTGACTGACTAGCCCTGAGTGAATTGTGTTGGGTTTTTTTATTTTTTTATAATCGATTTATTTAGAGGTTCACTTACTGTCTACAGAGAAGATTTTTGCATACACCCACTGACATCATAAGCAGAAGTATGAGCCTTTATATCATACACAATTTTAACTTTCTGTATATTATGATGTTTTGAGATCTTAAAACCTTTCTGGCTGGGTAAAGGCTGCCCCTTAATGGGCTAGCCAATTAGCTAGTATGCAAACTAACCAATCCAGAGTCAAACCTCTTCTCTCTGGCTTGTGGATCCCAAGAAGCAGTATTCCTTTGCCTTAATCATCATCCTTTGCCTAGAGACCATACCTATAGCCCAGCGCACACTGAAATTATTCAAACTAGTCAATCCTAAGCAGTTTGCCCCATCATGCCTTTCCTTTCCTATGGAAACCTCAATAAAGGCTGTGGTCTAAGCACTCTCCTTGCTCTTATCTTCTGCCTCCTTACCACATTTGTGTTTTTTTCCATGTGGCCCTGAGTGGTGTGGTGTGCCTCCTATCTCTAAGACCTGTGGAGTATACTACACATTGTTTTTCTGAGCCTCTCTCCTGGGTCTCCTCTTACAGCTACACCAGACTGACCTTATCATAAAAGAACACAAAACAACCTTCTTCCCACATCTTTTCCAACTATTACGTTAAATATTGCTGGTGGCTGAAGTAATAATCCCAAGCTGAAAACAATCCAAGTTCCTTAACAGTAGAAAAGAGAAATAAACTACAGTATATTTATATGATGGAATATTATCCTGCCATGAAAATGAACACCTACATACACAGTGTTGCATAAACAAAGTCAGATACACAAAAAAGTATGCATTGCATGATTCCATTTCATAAGGTATGAAAACAGACATGCTGTTTTAAGTCAAGGAAGTTGTTATTCTTTCAAGAGGAGATTGGGCAGGACAGGAAGAGTGCATGAGAGACTTTCTGCGGGGTCGATCATGTTCTATTCCTTAATACAGGGGAAGCACTCATTTTGTGAAAATCTACCAAGCTGTGTGTTTATGAAGTGTACACTTTTCTATATGTATAAAGTTAAGAAAATACGGTATACAGATACAAGAGATTATTATTCAGTCTAAAAAGAAAGGAAATTCTGACATATGCTACAACATGGATGCACCTGGGAGCCATTGTGCTCAGTGAAATAAGCCAGTCACAAAAGGACAAATACTGTATAAATTCTTTTAAGAGGTGCTTAGAGTAATCAAAACATTTTTTGAAGTTAACAATGACAAACTACTTTCTTGTTACAAAAGTAGATACCCAAGTGTATTAGAACTATATAAAAGTAAGAGCAAACAGACTCTAAGTTACAGCCTGTAGAGTACCTACTGTAAAGTATCTGCACATCAGAGCACAGATGTAGAGGCAATTATATTGGCTGCCTAGAAGCAAGGGGACAGGCCTGCAGAAGGGAAAATGGGGGAGGGAGTCACATGTCATACACTCTAAAATTAAAGTTTTTAGTTGTAATCTAGACAGCTACCAATTTTAATATAAAAAGAAGTATGATGATGTGATGAAATGCTAATCTATTCAATAAGGGCAGTATCTTATTTCAAGATAAGAATGAAAAACGAGGACAACCTACCTGCTATACAATTCAAAACTACCTGATACAAGAAAGTTCAAAGTACTGGACAAAAACATTGTATTCATATCTTTACTGGTTAATTTTTCATGTTAGAGTATCAATACACAAGCCCCAGACAAAGGATTGAGATCAAATGAGAAACTATAATTTAATTAGTTATTCAACCTACCGATTTGTTCCCCTAAGACCAGGCACTGTTTTGGTATTGGAGCTCCAAATACCATTCCCCGAAGTTTATCCATTGGAGGAGCTTTATTCTGAAGGCCCCCAAACTTTCCGTTACTTCGAATGCGATCTCCATCTCTGGTGAGCAGTGTAGGACAATGTGTAATTTTAACAACCTATTGTAAGCAAATGAATATTAATTAGTGAGCCTATAAAATGTATTTCAGTTGTTCTAAGAAAGGGGAAATCACTTAAGGGTTCTGAGATTAGAAATGACATGGTCATGCTAGTATTTTCAAAAATAAGCTAGTGAAAATATAAGATGAACTGGGGTAAAAACCCAGAGGCAGCGACATGAACTAGATTAACTTGTTAAGCATCAGCCTAAACTGGAACAGTAACAATGCAAATGGAAACAAACTGATGGCTTAATTGGTAAGAGGAAGGAAGAGAGAAGCCAGAGAGCTCCCTGCTCTGAAAACCACTGCAGGATCAATGCAGCATCACTCTCTCAGATTCCTTCTATTAGATAGATACAAGTTTTCCAGGTGACCAAAGGAGGGCAAAAAGAGAATATGAGACTGAAGAGACAAATGGAAAAGCACAGGGCTAAATCTTTAGAGGATAATGCTGTACTTTCAACTATGGGAAGAAAAAAAGAGCTAGTAATATCATAGTTGGGAGGACTAGAATTATGTAGTAAAGCCTGAGTCATGGAATGGGAAGTAGGAAGGGTTAGTGAAGAATTAGATGCTTCAGAGATGTCAGAGAATAAAAGAAAGACATTGGATTTAGTATTTCATGATCTTTAAGAATGGTCTTTCAAAAAAGGCTTAGGAAATAAACAAAATGGAAAATGAGAGAAGTGGAATTCAAGTAAGATCTTATCACTACTCAAAATGTTAATACACACTACACTGAATGTTGGGAGAGCTAGGGAGAAAGGTCTTCCTGTAGTAATCTTTTCTGGGACAGCACATCTCAAAGGAAATGTAGTTAAGTATTAAAAAATTTAACATTTTGCATGACCCAGCAATTCTCTTCTAAGAATTTATTCTGACGAAAAATCACAGACGTGAACAATGTGCACTCAAACATTGTTATAACAAATGATATACTGCATGTCTCAACATGTTACAGAAATTAGGATACATCCATACAATGAAACAGAACATATACATTAAAAAATGACTGAAGAATGTAATTTAATATGTAAAAACACCTAACTCAATCTAATATTGGGGTTAGTCTGAATTATAAAAACAAAAATATTAAATTTGATTTTTAAAAATGAAAAATAGTAAATGAAAAAATAAAAAATAATGACAAGTATTTATTATTTTAATATAATTTCAGAGGTACTTTACAAATGTTTTCCCACTGAAGTGGATACTTTTTTAAAAATTTAAATAAAGAGGGTACTGGCTGGCTTGTCAGTAAAGCATGGGACTCCTGACCT
Organism: Ailurus styani; assembly: GCA_002007465.1. Lineage (NCBI taxonomy): Eukaryota > Metazoa > Chordata > Mammalia > Carnivora > Ailuridae > Ailurus > Ailurus styani. Next base: position 624,719 of record LNAC01000302.1, on the reverse strand, counting down.
TGCAGTTTTAAGTCTGAGCCCCATGTTGGGTGAAGAGATTACTTAAAAATAAAAAATTCTTAAAAAGAAAATTTAAATGCAATAAGATGCTTATTTGAAGAAAATCTGTGGTGAACTCTGGTGAAATCAATCTTTTTGCTTTACTATAATTTTGTTTTACTACAAACAATCACATCTCACTTTTTTTAGTTTTGGATTGGATTTATATGTTTTCTAAAAGTGAACATTAAAAATACAAAGAGGAGTCATGTAGTATCCATTTATCAGGACTCAGGCAATGTTTTTAAGGATCTGATACCATCTTAAATAACCATACACACTCAAATTTATTTATTGACTTCTCCATTCTCTTAACAGATCAGTTATAAACCTCTAATAAAAAGGAGAGGTTGGCTCCCTTCTACAACAATTCTGCAAATATTACTTTCATGGATAGTTTCAACTCCCAAAGTATCTTTCAATCTTATGGTTCTACCCCTTGAAGCACTCAGGACAAAAAAAGTAATGACAGCTTTTGCAAATTCAGTGAGTGAGCAACAGTCCTACAGCTCTGGAAAATACCTATTCAAACTGCTGTGGGGACTGGGGGGGGGGATAAACTGAAGAGCTGACAGGTTGAAGTAATATAAATATGAAATATTCAGGAAGAGAAAACAGTGACAAACATAATGTTAAAAAGGAATGCCATAAAAGCCTTTTCTCAGAAAAACTTCTGAAAAGTGCTTATTAACTGGTGGAATTATAAGACTTGGATTCAAAACTTAGGAAGCAAAGCAATCAGTATTTGCGACTCAATTCTGAGGAACAAATACTGTTCCAGCTTTTGTCACATATACTCTATTACATTCTTATTTATTTTTTTAAAATATTTATTTACTTATTTTAGAGACAGAATGGGAAATCTAGCAAGAGCAGAGAGGAGCCAAGGGAGAGAATCCTCAAGCAGACTCCATGCTGACCTTGAAGCCTGATGAGAGGCTTGAACCCATGAGCCCTGAGGCCATGACCTGAGCTAAAATCAAGAGTTGGCAACTTAACTGACTGAGCCATACAGGTGCCCCCACATTTCTTTTTTTAAAGCTATGGATTAGTGTCTTTTCATCAATTCTAGGAAGTTTTCACCCATTAGATTCTTCAGATACTGCCTTATGATCCTTTTCTCCCCCCACTCTGGCATTCTGATAAGACTTCATTTTCTATTTGAGATTTTCACATTCTGTCCTTCAGGTCTGTCAACCTCCTCCTTCTCTTACTTCCCCTCTCTCTGGGCTGTAGTCTGGACAGTTTTTCTGATCTACCTTCCAATTCACTAATTCTCTCTTAAGCTATTTAAACTTCCCAGTGAGCATCTTATTTTTTAAGTGTATATTTTCTAGTTTTAGAAGCTGTATTTATCTTTTCAAGTCAACCTGCTCTTTTCTCATTTTCAATATCTTTTTTTTAAAGATTTATTTATGTATGTATGTATGTATGTATGTATGTATGTATGTATGTATGTATGTATTTAACAGAGAGAAACACAGCGAGAGAGGGAACACAAGCAGGGGGAGAAGGAGAAGCAGGCTTCCCAATGAGCAGAGAGCCCGAAGTGGGGCTCGATCCCAGGACCTGGGATCATGACCTGAGCTGAAGGCAGATGTTTAACAAGCCACCCAGGGGCCCCATCATTTTCAATCCTTTTCTTGAATTATATTAAACACACTTAAAAATATTTGCTCTTACGTTCAATATGGACATTATCTTAGGTCTAAGATAAAGATGAATTCTTCCAGAGATAATCTGTGTTTTCTCCAATCAGGTATCTAAGGACACTACCAGTCTAGCACCATGTGAAATCAAATGTTTACCTTGAAAATTTTCAGACCACCCAATATGAATGCAGGCTGCAACAAAAGCCAATTTATTGATACTGATGAATGCGTTAGGAAATCAGTTTGATTTTTTTTTTTTCCTTTTCCACCTAGTGTCAAGGTTCAAAAGAGGTAATTTTCTTGCAGTCTTCTAGAGACGCTTGGGAGTTGAAATGGAAATGGCAGGTTTTTTGTTCAACTTACACAACAAAGTTTAGCCCTCTGGGGGATCCAGTTTATTGGGAAAGAGATCTTTTATCAGATTCCCCACTCTGGTTAAAGCCCTGGGTTTTGTCTCCTACCTTCTGAGCATCTCAAAGGAATGAAAACTGATGCTCAATTTCAATTAGTTTGACAAGTGTTCTCTAAGCAAAACCTGGCTTTAGTGTTCTACTTACCTCTCTTGAGTTCTACCATCACTTAGAAACCTTACCTTTTTGCCAGTTTAAAATTAAGATCCATATCTAACGTTATATAGCCAGAAATAGCCTTTTAGTTTATCTCTGCATGAATTTCCTCTGAGTTGTCTAGTCCATCTCTGATTAACCCTCAGTGCCTAGTACTGTGCCAGAGCCAGCGATTACTGGATCTTCAGAGTCTACTCTTCTGAACGCCTCATTCGATGGCTGCACATAGGCAGGTGGAAATCAGCTGTCATAGGAAGACTTACACCACATGGGCAAAAGCTACAAATCAGGGTCCCACCACCCCACTCGCTGGAGAGCCAACTGTTGAACATGTAAGAGCATCCACTGTATCTCAGTCAAGTGTTCAAATATTGACGGAACTAAGTAGAATCTTCTAGTTATTATCTAATATTAGATATAGTTATTATCCATTGTTAATCCCATCCTTACGAGTGAGATTTGCATCCTCTCCTAACAGATTCCATGTTGTCATGACATTTAATGGGTATGGTTTCTACTCCATAATTCAGGCCATATAAATATGCTAATCGCTACCAGAATATAGTAACTTCTCCATCCACAACTGTTTTCTGATATAGTATATTATAGCCATTATTAGGTTCCCATGGAAACAGTCATGAAGATGCCAAATACTATTCCCCAATTAGTTGTATAATTTGCAATAATCTCACTAATTTAGCTCTCGTAAAACAGGGCACATTTATTTCTTCTCAACTGGATCCAAAGAAAATCTTCTCTGACAGTTCTAGTTCCACCATAAGTTGGTGTGATTTGGTACAGATCCTTTATTTGTTTTGAGCTTAAAGTTTCTCATTTAGAAAGTGAGAGTATATTATCTCTCAGGTATCCAAGATTCTAGAATACACTATTTACAGATACTGGCTCATATTTTAAACTGGCCTCTGTCTTCTCTTACATAACCACAAATATTCTTACTCATTTTCAGTTATAGTAATTTGCAAGCCTATAATGTTTTTCATACATGTTTATCACCTGGTAATTCCAAGCTCCTAACACTACACTTACTAAATGCAATACTTCTTGTGTATAAAAGAATTCAAGACCCCTGGATCTCAGATACAAAGACAACGTTCCTTTACTGAAATTTTGCCATATTCCAGGCTCTTTGCTTAATGCTTTATATGTATTATTTTATTCAACCTCTAGAACAGCCCTCTGAAAGGCCCCCCTTCAGAGTAGATTTCTTTTTTTATAATACAGAAGTGATAACCTTTAGTATATCCAACAGTATACAACATATTCTTCCAGTTTAAAGTACATAAACTCATATATTTTTAAATTAAAAATTTTATAGGTGACACATAATGTTAGTTTCTGGTATACAACACAGTGATTCCACATCTCTAAGGTTATGCTATGCTCATGATAAGTGTAGATAACATCTGTCACCATATATCGGTATCATAGTGTAACTGACTATATTTCTTATGCTGTCTTTTATTCCCATGATTTATTCATTCCGTAACTGAAAGTGTGTATCTCCCACTCCTCTTCACCTATTTTGCCTGTCCCCACCCCACCATAAGCTTATTCTTTTATAAAGGCATCATCTTATCCATAATTTTGAAACTTTTCAGAATGCATTTTGTACGCCTTCCTTGTTAGAACACAGGAATTTATTATATTCTTTTTAACAGCAACATATATACTCTACTGTATAAATTACTACAATGGAGTTGTCCAATCCTAAATGATGAACATTTAAGACTGTTTCCAAAGTTTCCCATTATAAATTCTTTTAGTACTCTGATATTCTTATACATATCTCCACATACTTGTGGGAGCGTGTCTGTAAGATAAACTATTTCAATACTCTGTGATGGTATAGAGATGGCGACAAATTATTTGCTCCTTCTCCCATGGGGAAGAGAGTCTATTCCCACCTCTCCACGTACTCCTTGGATCTGGGCTAGCCAAATTTTGACCTATGAATTTACTTTCCACAGCTAGGACGTGAGAGATCTGCAAGCTTCTGTCTTAACTCCTTGGAACACCCCTTCTTAAAACTGAAATGCCAACTGAAAAAGCCTAAGCAGTGACAAATAGAGACTCACATGGAAAGATCCAAGTCGGCCACCTTACAGCTCCAACTGAGTGCCTAGCCAGCGGCCAATATCAACTGATCAGTAGGAGTGGAGATAAACAAAAATAGGAACTAATTTCAAAGAAATTAATAATAATAAAGAAAATAAGGAAATAAAAATAATTTTGAGGAAATATTTCTAATCCTGGATGTGCAGGGTGATTTTCATCTCCAGCCTGTTCAGTGACCAAAATATTCTTGAAAAAGAAATGGAGAGCCTCAGAACTAAGATAAAACCCACTGCCCAGCCAGTAAAATGTATCTTAAGAATCAAAATGAAGTCAAGGATGTCTCTTTGTAAGACCTCAGATTTAAGGCACACTGTTTCCTAGATTCTCTTAGGTAGACAAGAGTTTCTAAAAAAAATTCTTAATGGCATTATACCACAGCACCCTGGGGAGGGGATGTGTGTGAGAACAGTAACCCCAGAAGACAGTGCCAGCTGAGCCTCTGGCCAGATTCGGCTGAATTCCCAGAAAGTAACCAGCACCAACTGCCAGCTGTGTGAGTGAGGATCTTTGGAGCTCCCACCATCCCAAGTATAACTAGCCAACACCGCAACTAGCTAACACTACTTGGAGACACCTACAGAGACCTGAGAACTAATATGTTATTATTGTTTAAAACCAGTAACTTCTGCAGTGTGCTAGGTAGCAATGGGTAACTGAAACATTTATATCACAAACTGCCTTTCAAAGGTGTTACAGGTTGAATTTTGCCCCTCAAAATTCCCATGTTGAAGTCCTAACCCCTCAGTTCCTCCAAATGTGACCTTAAAGATAGTATCTTTACAAAAGTAACCAAGTTAAAATGAGGTCATAAAGTTAGGCCCTAATCTAACAAGTGGTATCTTTATAAGAAAGGGACATGGACAGGCATAGATGTGAACAGACACAGGGAGAAGATGACCATCCACAAACCAAGGAGAGAGGCCTGGAACAAATCCTTGCCTCATAGCCCTCACAAAGAATCAATCCTGTCCACACCCTGAATTTGGATTTCAAGCCTCCGGAACTGTGAGGTCATCAATTTCTATGGTTTAAGCTACTTAGTCTATGGTACTTTATCACAGCAGCCCTAACAACTAATAAACTAGAGTTATACCAAAGTACATTTCCACAACATTATCTGAGAATACTCTTTTCCCAATAACATCATTAAACAGATACTGGCCTTGAGTTTTAGACAATTTCATATCCCCAAAACATGTCTCATTTGAATTTCTTGGCCTATTCATTCCCATATTGTGCCCAATTTTATACTGCTTGTCAATTTGTAGGATTTAAATTGGTTTTGACAAGGTTAGTCATCTGAATATTACCATAAAATTATTTCTACATAGTGCCTGAACATGTTAAACTTTTAAAAAACACATTAAAATTAGAGCTACAAATTAAAAAAAAATTCAAATACATACCTCTTTTCTATAATGATTGGCAGCATCCAAATTATCCAAAATAATGGTGTCTCCTAACAGCATACCAAATACTAAAAAATTGAATAAATTTTTAAAATTATGACATCTTCCTTGGTCATATTAAAATATTAACACATTATAAAATTTTCTTAGAATGATAACATTAGAATTTTATTTCACTACTTTAACAAAAAATAAGAGATTAAAATATCAATAAAACTACAATTTATAAAGAACATAAATTTCCATAACCAGTAATTTGTGTATCTGTAACAAGTGTAACTTCTATATTAAAAAGTCATCATATTTTCCTTTACCTGTTTCACAATGTTCTACATTATCTGGAAATGTTAACAAATCTCGGGCAAAGACTGGATCTCCAATGGGTTTAAAATACAATCTTCCATTTCGGTAATGAGGTAGAGGTCTGAATGAAAAGAAATTTAAACAATATATTAAAACAAATATATATTTTTAATTAAAAAACATAATATTTAAAACATATGTATATATTGCTTATCATTATTGTGATAATTTAAATCAATTCCCCATCCATAAGTGACACTCCTAAATGATTATTATGCCCTCCAAAATGAGAATATTTACTATATAAGAATACCTTAGTTTTATCTATTCTACTAAAATCATATAAACTAACTGTTGTTGAGTTTGACAAGGGAAAAAAGAAAAGCAGCCTCTAAAGCTGGCTCTAAATGGGGATGCCAATAAAATGACTCCCTCACGTGGAGAGTGGCCTTAGCATGGACAGGGGAAGAGGCAAACAAGGCCAAGACAGAGACCCCTGTGAGGGAGGTAGAGGAGGTACTCTGGCTCCCTGTCCCTTCCCACAAATGACAACTGAGGCCCAGAGACAACAATGGGTTTCAAGAGGTGGAGGCTGACTAATGTGTCAGGACCATTCCGTTCCACGTGGCAGAGCTTTTTGCACACCTTGAAAGTAGGGGTGCTGGAGGGTAAGGGTTGCTCCAGGAGCAAGTTAACTCAATCCCAGTAAGAGCCACAATACGAGGATCAGAGAGGATAACTACTTTCTAGTGCAAACATTAGCACTAAATACAAAATCCATACTTTTCCTAAATCAAAAATATTTAACTTGGTCTTCACGGATTCTGCTGATAAAAGAAGCCCTCCTAAAAGGAAAAATTATTCACACAAAAAGTATTATCCTTAATGAGCATAGGAATTATGATCTGACTGGATTTCCCATGTTGTTTAAAATGGGCACTGACCAGTAGCAGGTGGGAGATTTTAGAAGCAAATAGATTTGAGTTCAAATTCTGGTTGTTGGGCACCTGGGTGGCTCAGTGGGTTAAAGCCTCTGCTTTCGGCTCAGGTCATGATCTCAGAGTCCTGGGATCGAGGCCCGCATCGGGCTCCCTGCTCAGCAAGGAGCCTGCTTCCCCCTCTCTCTCTCTGCCTGTCTCTCTGCCTCCTTGTGATCTCCCTCCCTCTGTGAAATAAATAAATAAAATCTTTAAAAAAAAAAAAAATTCTGGTTGTTTCCTCAAACTATTTTTAGATTATAAAATGAAATATATGTTAGTTTAATAACACAGTAGACTCTTTAATATATTAGAGTTCCTATTCTCCTTAAGTCCTTACCCATCTGTAAAGCTTTGTTTAGGAATGTGAGAAAATTATCAATTTATACTGTTATACATTTTATCTTTTTGTTTTGTTACCATTTCCTTTCAGTCTCTTAAGGTCAAAATCAGACTATACATTAAATACTTTTAAATTTAGATGAAAAATGCTAGTTGGTTTGCATGGTTATTCCCTAAAAACATTTTAAAAAGTAAATGAGGAAATAATTACTTAGAGAAACTAGATTTATATTAAAATAGATTTTATTTATTTATTTCACAGAAGGAGAGAGATCACAAGGAGGCAGAGAGACAGGCAGAGAGAGAGAGAGGGGGAAGCAGGCTCCCCTCTGAGCAGGGAGCCCGATGCGGGCCTCGATCCCAGGACCCTGAGATCATGACCTGAGCCGAAAGCAGAGGCTTTAACCCACTGAGCCACCCAGGCGCCCTGTATTAAAATAATAAAACATTCTAACTAGATAGTATTTTACATTTCAAGTTCGCTACTGGCAGTTTCTTCTCTACCTAAATGATGACTGCTTACTTTCCAGGATATAAACAGGACAAAACACATGCATCTATACTCTTAGTCCAAATAAAAAAGTTTTATATTTCATCAATGATACTGACATCTTTCCTACTGTAAAAGCCAAAATTTGCTTTGGGTTTGTATGTGCCTGTGTTAACTTATATACAGATAACACTTACTTGGCAAATTAAACACAGCCAGCATATATAAGTAAATACATTGCAATACCCACCTTAATGAAGTACACCTATCTGTAATGAAGATAAAAATAATCTAGATAATTTAACTCACTGCTCAGTTTGTTTTAGGTGTCTTTTATAGAAACCATTTTAAAATTAAGCACTTTGTTAACAGAAGACAAACAAATGGTTAATAGACACATGAAAAAATGCTCAACATCACTAGCCATCAGGGAAATGCAAATCAAAACCACAATGTGATACCACCTTACACCAGTTGGAATGGCAAAAATTAACAAAACAGAAACAACAACAAATGCTGGCGAGAATGTGGAGAAAGGGGAACCCTCTTACACTGTTGGTGAGAATGCAAGCTGGTACAGCCACTCTGGAAAACAGTATGGAGGTTCCTCAAGATATTAAAAATAGAGCTACCCTATGACCCAGCAACTACAGTGCTAGGTATTCACCCCAAAGATATATATGTAGTGAAAAGAAGGGGCACATGCACCCCAGTGTTCATGTTCATGTTCAAGCAGCCAAACTTTGTCCATAAAAACTATTGTCCACAATAGCCAAACTGTGGAAAGAGCTGAAATGCCCTTCAACAGACGAATGGATAAAGAAGATGTGGTCTGTATAAACAATGGAATATTACTCAGCCATCAGACAGGATGAATACCCACCATTTGCATCGACATGGATGGAGCTGGAGGGGATTATGGTAAGTGAAATAAGTCAAGAAGAGAAAGACAATTATCATATGGTTTCACTCATTTATGGAACAGAAGCAGTAGCACAGAGGACCACAGTGGAAGGGAGGGAAATTTGAAGGGGGAGAAATCAGAGAGGGAGACAAACCATGAAAGACTATGGACCCCAGGAAATAAACTGAGGGTTTTAGAGGGGAGGGAGGTGGGGGGATGGGGAAACAGGAGTGACGGGTATTAAGAAGGGCATGTGTTGTGATGAGCACTGGGTGTTATACGCAACTTATGACTCACTGAACACTATATCAAAAACTAATGATATACTATATGCTGGCTAACTGAACATAATAAAAAAATTTTAAAAAAAGAAAAAGAAAAGGTATTTCAGAAAAAAATCATTACTCCCACTCTTTTTCCTAACCTTTTCCAATCTGGAAGAGTCTTCTTATAAATAGAATCCAGGGGCAACACCTGCTGACGACCTTGGGTTTCATCATAGATACGACGTGCAGCATCAGTGGTCAGAGTGACAACACAGTCCATGTCACTTGCCAGATGCCAAGAAATAACCATTGCAGCTCTATCATCTTCAATTTGTGCCAGGTGTGCAATCTAGAAGTCATTTTTAAAAATCAAGTAAAAAACTTTTAAATATATAAAAATTTGATATTAAGTATTTTAAAAGCCCACATCTAAATAGCAAAAACTTTTCTGAAATACATGAATTAACAAGAAGTTCTCAAGCTATAGAAACATACTGGCTTGAATATTAAATGTCTATTCTGCTATTAAATTTTGGGAAAACTCTTCTACAAATTAAAGTCCAATAAATTTTGGAAATGAGCATGTAAAAATATTTAGAATGTTATCAGCTAGTTGATGATGTACATTTTTCATAGTTGACAGCTCTGCTATTGAGATGTCCTAATTGATAAAGTAATCATAAAATACATTTAAATAATACACACATACAATAGATGGAAGATTAAGATTCAATTAAAAATAAATATAGTCATATATCAATACCTTTCTAAGTAGATATCTTACTCCAATATTAAAGTATTTCTTTCCAAAAACAAATCTAAGTATCACAAATAAGAATCATTTCTTCTGCTTGTAAGAACACACTGGAACTTAGGATAAGTAGCCACTCTCCTATTTACAAATACTTTAGTCACAAGCATTCTTGCTCAAAGTCTAACAAGATTGAAATTTTGAGGCCAATTTCAAAACCTCATTCACTACACTGGTATAGTCACATATCCTTTATTTTTAACTGACTGGGCTGCAAAAACCTACCCTAGCAATGAAAATGTGTCACGATTGGAAATATCACAATGTCTACTCTTGTATTCCAATTCTCTAAATGTTAGTGGAATAAAGTTAGAAGAGAGACAAGCAAAGAAACTAGTACATGTAAATGAAGATGAAAAGAGTGTTCCAGCAAATAGAGGAAGGATTAGAAAAGACAAATCAAAGTGAGTGATCTCATTTTATGTGTGACCACAAGTGCTAGGACAGATACCCCTTTTGTGGTTATTCACAAGTACACTAATCTTATAAATGAGGTAATTTTTTTTTTAAGATTTATCTATTTTGAGAGAGAGAGAGCGCGCGTGCGAGAGCGCGCGTGCACATGCACAGGGTCGGGGGAGGGAGGGAGAGAGAGAATCCCAAGCAGACTTCCCACTGAGCCTGATAGGGGCTCTATCTCACAACCCCCAGATCATGACCTGAGCTGAAATCAAGAGTCAGATGCTTAACCAACTGAGCCACCCAGGCGGCCCATGGGGTAATTATATCTAAGTAAAGCTATGAGTGGCAGCTCTCACTAGGCTCCTTAACATTACACTTTTTCCTTAAACTTTCAGGTGATACAAAGTATATATACAGTGTTTTCTTTTTGGAAGGGATACATGAGCTCAATATTTTTACTTGTGTACCATATACAATGTTCTGTTCATTCAAGGTTTAACTACTTTTTCGGCTTTTGAGCCTACCCTAGCCATTTTTTATGGATGTTATGAATTTTTCCTCAGGGATAGGAGATTAAAGGCAATTAAATGAAAGAAATACAGATGGGATTTCAAGGTATTTGGAATTAAGGACATCAAGACTAAAACATCCAAGTTAAGTGAGGTATACTCACAATTATAAAAATAAAAACAAACACATTATATAGTCTAGGTGAAAATCTCCCCTTGTCCCTTACTACATTCCACAAGTATTTATTCTAGTTTAAGAATAAATACGAGGAAGAATTTTTTCAAAGAGGAATCAATGGAGATTAAGCATGATTTGAAGGGAGTGGAAAACTTTCTCTGGATGGTTAGGAGAGGGTTCGTACTGAGAGGACAGAGGAGAACCTACATAAAATGAGATTTTAAAGATTTCCCTCAGATTTTTAAGATACGAGAACTATCAAAAAGAAAGACTTTAAAATATATTTCTTCTGCTAAAATTTATTTTATGCTTTGGTAAAATCTTACCTATTAAGAATTTTGTATCAAATAACCACTGAACGTAAAATGTCAGTACCTAAAAGCAGGCTCACTATAGATATATACATGCTTAAATAGAACTGCTTCTTTTACAAAGACTGCTTCATTCTGTAAAATCTTTAAATTGGTTCTGAGGAATAACAATTTTAAAAATTACAAATCAGAATCTTGTTTTCTAATTTATAAATTTACATCTTAATTTTTCTATTTTCATATTTGGGGTTTAAATAATGTAACATAGTTTTGATATTAAACATGGCTACACACTTTTAGAGTAACCATTACCCTCTAATTTCACCGTGTAGTTGGCTTGTGATGTTAGGGAGCCACTTATAAAGAAACTACAATGGACTTTGGAGTCAGGGAAACCTTGATTTACGTCTAAGTTCTGTCCCTTCCTAACTACATATTGACAGTTAAGTTCTCTGAATTTCAATATCCTCATGCAAAAACTACAAGCACTATAAAAAACTCATACAGTGGTTGTAAAAGTAGTATGTTCATAGGCATAAAGAACAGTGATTAACAATCAGACTTTGGAATCAGGCTGCCTGGGCTTGAGTCTGCACTCTGCCATTTACCTGCTTGCTATGTAACCTTGAACAAGTTTTTTTAAATCTTTCTGTACCTCAGTTTTAAAACACAGGTAAAAGCAGAAAGGGGAAATGCATATTAAGTGGAAAAGTTTAACAAGTAAAACACACATACATATAATACCACAAATCTTAATACCATCAAAAACTGAAGGTGCTGGGGACACCTATAAGAAACACTTTCTAGGGGCGCCTGGGTGGCTCAGTAGCTAAGTGTCTGCCTTCGGGTCAGGTCATGATCCCAGAGTCCTGGGACCAAGTCCCACCATCAAGTTCCCTGCTCAGCAGGAGCCTCCTTTTCCCTCTCCCTTTGCCCCTCCCCCAGCTTGTGCTTGCTTTTTCTATGTCATATAGACATAAATAAAATCTTTTAAAAAAAAATAAAAGAAACACTATCTATAAAATAATATTCAGGACTGAATAATCATAGGCTAAAAATGAAAATACAATTCATTTGACAAAAGGAAAAACCAAAGAGGCAAAGAAGAAGAAAGAATGATACTCTTTAGGCAGTAAATATGTAAATTTGTTTATTGTTTTTTCTTAAGTTCTAGGAGCATTCCAGAATTCACTTTTTAACAATATGAGACTCAGAAAAATTCTAATCTTTTTCTTTTTTTGTCTCACTAACATTTGAGTCACCTGGAAAGGTCTTGGCTACCTATAAAGTTGTATGACAAGAAAGCATCTTTAAGTAGATAACAAGCCTTGGACTGAGATGTGCTAATTTCTGCCATAGCCCTCAACAGTAAATAAGACATATGGACTTATGCATTTCAGCTTTAAATTCTGCCAAATTCCTATTATGGTAATGAGAACAAGTAATTTATGGGAAAAATGAAAAAGTACAAAGAAACTGACACTATTATTAAAATGTCACTTTAAAACACATTTTAGACAAAACAACATAATAAAATGTACTGCCTCTTAATAGGCTTAAACACAAACCTTTCCCAAAACATCTCCACTGCCTTTAGTATAGTTTGGAAGAGTACATGATCTTCTTGGTCTTTTCCTCAGTTCTTCCTGTTCTGATAACTTTCTTTTCAAAAGTGCTTCAATGTGTGGCATCTGTAATTTGTAAAGAAAAATTAACTACAAGGCAATTACTCCTGTACTAGACAGCCATAATGATAGCAGAGAAAAATCAACAATCTGGACAACTCAAGAACATAAAGTTATCAAACAGGCATTACTTTATAAGAATGTGGTTATAGTAACGTAAAGCTTTCACCTCACTGACTTTATCTTAGGAAATACACAAACTACAATAGGACTGCTTTGCAACTGAGTTATACACATAAAAAAAGTTAAGTTTTAAAAAAACTATTGTCACTTTCTCTCATTTTCTTTGCCACCATATATATCGGTTATAATTTATGAAGTCCCTTCAATGCAGTTCTCAAATTGGCGTATTATTAATTTCACTTACTGGGGTCATTACATTAGAAATACAAACTGTAATTTCTTTGAAAAAAGTATTCTATCATTTTGTCAGCCCCTAATAATGTCTAGTAAGTGACTAGACTATAATCCACATGTCTTGGAACCCCTCAAAACAAGACTGCCCATGACACTGTAAATAAAAAGTGAATGATAAAAAAAATTATAGACTAGATTTTAACTAAAAAAATCTTTCACATATACATGGAAACTATACCTGTTGTGTTGTAGGAATGTCAATATTATGTGTTTTTAGTTCATTTTGCAACTGAGCTTCTTTTAATTTTGCTTCTTCGACTTGGCCTAAAATTAAAAACAAAATCAAACGAACCTGCATCAATTTGTAATAATCTCCAAAATACAGTTTTTGAAAAATATTTTCAATCTCTTGGGTTCTTTTTTCCCTTGTAATGAGTGATGCTAAAGTAAAAAATCTAACTGACTATTTTAGAAATTCAAAATGAAACTAAAAGTCCAAAATTAAGCTTTGAATCTAATATGCAAAAATGAGAAACAAAATGTGGTTTTAAAAAACCAGAATTTGGTTTTAAGGTGGTTAAGGAAGATATTATATATATTAACACTGCAAACTCCAAGTAATCTTAGATAAATTATTTAACCCTATTCCACATGACTATACATAACATACATAACTGCATAAGGTTGTGACAAGAACCAAGTAAGACTTTATAAAAAGAATCTTAAGTGCTACTATTGATGTATTATCTTGTCATCCTACTTAGCTCCCATTATCCTCTAAATATCATTGACCTTGGATATACAAAAGTGAGTACTCTGAGGAAGGCAGTAGTACATTTGTCAGTTAATGGATCAAAATTTTAACTACGTAATTAACACAAAGACAAAATAATAGCAAAAAAATGTGACAAATGGAAAAAGTTAAACCACAACTCAGCAAATGTCTTATTTTAATTGTCTGCAAAATTTATTAAAAATCCCAGCAAACACTGTGCATTGACTTAAAAATGAGTTACATATTTCTATACAGTGTGTGCTGCCCTGTACACCTCCATAGTGTGACATACTGCAGGTATTTTAAGTAAAATACACATAGTCCCATGACTCAAACTAAAAATAAAAACATGTCATTTCCCCAGTAATACTGTTTTTCAATATCTTCTGCCAGAACCTGGAGCTAGATATAAACATTACCATCATGTCAAAAGCCTTAAATTTCCACAGACTGATTTCTAATAAAAAAAAAAACCTCAAATTTTTATAGGTAAGCAGGATATAAACTTAATCAAAGTGATGGAATACATCATCATAAGATCAAACGATAAATAACATAAGCAATCGTTACTGCCTTACTTCCTTACATCATTACCAGTCTTCTGGAGTTTATTTGTAGTCCAGAAAAGCAGACAATTTTTGTGTCTCATGGTCTCAACCTTCTGTCTTACCATTTCCCCAAAGCCTAATTTATTTATTACCTTAGAATACAAAATGACTTACACTTCATTTCATCAAGAAGCTGATTGCTGGCTTCAAATAAACTTCTATACATTATAATATTCTTAGATAACTGGTCCTTTTCTTTTGTAAGTGCTGCCATTTGTTGCTGCTTCTTAACATCTAAGAAAAAACATTCAGATAATTGAAACAATTCTAAAATTGTGAGTTGTCCAAAACATGTCATAACATGATTAGGTAGCTAATAAATACCCTGTTAATGGAAAGCAAAATAAAAAAATACCACAAACATAAGAAAAATCCTCTATTTTCCTAAAAACTTACCATTGTAAAACATAAATGGTAGGATATATGGTTCTAATGTTCTTGACAGAGCTGGTAGCTGAGGCTCAAATATAATAAAATATTCAGTACTATCCCGTCCGGGACTATTTTCTGCCAGCACTAGATTCTATAAAAAGAAAAGAGCAGTTAGGAAAAACAAGATTTAAAATAGTATTTCTCAATGTATAAATGTTATGTATCTCATTGTGTGTTTCCAAGTAAGTGGTAAATTTTAAAGAAAACAGGCATTGACTGATCCTTAAGATTCATTAACATTCATTAAAACATCAGAACCACTCAAGACATAAAACCTTACCTTTTGGTATTGGTTTCAAAGCTAAATGATCTTATCAATGAATAGGTTATACAAAAATTATATGTAACAGACAATTAAAAAAAAAAGTAACTTTTCTTTTGAAGAAATATCAATGGCCACTTACTACCTTGACCTGCAGTCTTTTTGATGCCAACCTTTGAGAAGTTGGAGAAGTGTGGAACAGCTTACGGCATAAAAGTTATAAAAACAATCACAAACACATGCCCAAAGCCCAATGCTGAGTTTAAGTTACAGCTGTTACCATGGAAGTAGACTCACTAGTCCCATGTGACCAAACAAGAGGTCCTAAAAAGCTCGAAAGATTTTTTTTAATTGTATTTTCTTCATTAATGCACATACAAAACACTTTTAATACAACTTAGCTTAAGACCACAGCATGTAACAAGTAAATAATACAAATATATTTACATCCTAAATTATTTTTACATTCTTTACAGAAAACAATAGATACAAACTGTTTTATTTTTTAGACTAGTATAATTCATAGATAGAGAAGTAGAATTTTTAAAAATCTAAATCCATAAAACACTGTAGGACAATTCATGAAATGAAATTATAAATTACAGGTAACAATTGTTTTCTTTCCAAGAAAGAGACTACAAGCTGATCATTAAACCAAACTGCAATCACACTTAGTTTCTGAAAGCTATTTTCAATGTATTTACATGAACATAAACACATAAAAATAAAACACTGTTCACATTTTTAAAACATATAGAGTTTATAGTTCAGCAGTTTGCTTTCAGAAACCAATCCAATTTGTTAATCAATGCAAATGAATGTCTAGATACCAATTTGTAAAATTTATGCATAAGTACACAGTACTATACCCTTTCACTTAAAATTGCTTAAAAAATTTTTAACTATTTATAATATAGCAAAGAAAATATCTTTCAGTATTTCTCTGAGTGTTCTCTAGAATAATGAGAAAAGGACTCATCAAAAACAGTTTATTTTAATAGGTAATATCAAATTTCCCTTCAAAAAGCCTGTCGATTTATCTTCTCATCATTAGTGTGTAAGAATATCTAGTTTCCCTGATGCTGGCCAACACTTCATTATCAAGTTTTTTCTCCCCAAGTTTTTTAATCCCAAAATGGATTAAAAAGAACCAGTCATTATTGTTTAAATTAGCATTTCCCTGATTGGTACTGAGGTCATGCTTCTTGTTTACTGGTCCTTTATACTTTCTCTTCCTTTAACTGCCTGCTCATATGCTTTCTTATGTTTTACTTTAAAAATTATTTTTTCTTACATTTATTTTTCTACTAGATTGTCTTTTTTCTTACTGATTTGCAGGAGGTTCTTTAGGAGATTTAAAAATATGTTTAATGTACCTAACCCAATATTGGTGTGTGGGCATAGCAGTATTTCTACACAATTAAAAAATATTTTTTTATTGTATGGTCAGATAATGAATCTTTCTACATACCCACCATTCAGGATCAATAATTATCAATATATTTCCATTAGTCTTTTAATTCTAAGATACGATTATAATAAAAGTTTTAACTTTTTATGTAGTTAAATATAAAATCTTTTCCTTTATGTCTTATTTAAGGAGGCCTTTCCTATTGCAAAGTTTTATAGTTTGCAATCTCTGATCCATAGCTTATCAAGGAGAAACATAAAAGAAATGAAAAGAACTGGAGTCTATAACTGGATCCAAGGACAAATGGGAATTTGGAATATGAGAAATGAACAAATATGTAGCAGAATAAAACTGAGACACCTTTTTTAGAAATTTCCAGATCAAGTAAGCAAATAATATAGATAATCTGAAAATAGTTAACAAACTTGAACAATAAGCTTAGATTACAACTTAAAGAAAACAGTACACATTCTTTTCAAGCAAACATGGAACATTTAACAAATAACTGGTTATGTTCTGGGCCAGTATTTCCTAAATGTTCATATTGATGAGAATTACCTGCTAGCTAAATAGGAGTCCAGAGCCCTACCCTAGACTTATTAAATCAACGCATGAGTCAGAAGCCAAGGAGGACTCAACAGTTTTCTGCTTATTCAGTGTGGTATTAGGAACCTCTAGTGGAAATTCATATGTATGACATGAAGCCTTGATTCTACATGCACCTGCAAGGAAATAGCTTAAGTCACCATCTTAACCTCACAAATGTGAATGGCTGGGGTAGCAATTTTAAATGCCTACAAGGGGCTGGGGGTGGGGGAGTGTCAAGGAAACAGAACAAAGGTAGGGTAGGCTAGGTGTATTCTTCCAACATAAACTTACTTTTGCACATTTAACATGTCTCCCTTTGTCTCTCAACATGTGGCTTTCATTACCTAATTTTTGTTAGGGTATAAGAAAATTTCACTTTACTCTCTACTGTAATAAAAAAGAACAAGTGTGAATACAAGTAACAAATGACACTTGCCCTCAGTGTCAAGAGATGAAAAGAAGTGACATAAATATAAATGACTGGAAAATCTTTCTGTCCTAAGAGAATCATGGCCCAGCATTGCCAGGTTTGCAGGTTGTTATGTAAAAACTTTAGAACTTTAAATATTGGAAACTAAGTGAGATAAAAACGCTGGGGCTCTACGTAGAGGGATGGGGTAACTGGGGAGGGAATGTGTTGTAATGAGCACTGGGTATTATATAAGACTAATGAATCACAGACCTATAGCCCTGGAAAAAATAACATATATGTTAATTAACTGAATTTAAATTTAAAAAAAAAGAAGAAAAAGCTGTAGGGGTGCCTGGGTGGCTCACTCAGTTGGACGTCCGATTCTTGGTTTCAGCACAGGTCATGATCTCAGGTCCTGGGACTGAGCACCTTGTGGAGCTCTGTGCTCAGAAGGGAATCTGAGGATTCTCTCTCTCCCTGCCTCTACCCCTCCCCATGCTCTCTCTTGAATAAAAAAATCTTAAAAAAAGGAGGGGGGCGCCTGGGTGGCTCAGTTGGTTAAGTGGCTGCCTTCAGCTCAGGTCAATCCCAGGGTCCTGTGATTGAGCCCCACGTCTGGCTTCCTGCTAGAGGGGAGCCTGCTTCCCCCTCTGCCTGTTGCTCCCCCTGCTTGTGCTCATTCTCTCTCCCTCTCTGCCAAATAAATAAATAAAATCTTAAAAAAAAAAGATAGAAATGCTGTAATGGTCTGTCACTGACAGACCAAACAACACATCCACTGTAAGGCAGGTGCAAGCTGTCAGGTTCCCTAGTTGTAAGTCTAATGTTATTAAAACGATGTGGTATTAGCACTGGTTTAGATATAAAGATGAACAATGACAATAATATAGGAAATACAAGAAAGGTGAAATTTCTAATTTATAGGTATAAGAAGAACTATTCAATAAATGATATCAAGTAATTAAGTTAACGAATTTGAAAAAATCCAAAAATAAAATCCAGACAACAAAAGATTAAAGGCATAAAAATACTAGGGCAGGAACTATGAATATAATCCTTCCACCACTCCATATAAACAAAGCTAAAATCTAAAAGGCAAACTCAGGAAAATGTACTTACATACAAAAGAATATGAATATCTTTAATATAAAATAAAAAGGCTTTAAATGAACATATCTTGCCAGCAATTCTACTTCTAGTAATTTCTTAAGGAAACAATCAGACATATGCAAAAGGATACACACAAGAAGAAACCTGATGAAAAGCACTGTTGGTAACAACAAGGTTTGGAAAGAAACTAAATTTCCACTTAGGATTGATCAAATAAATCATGATCATCAATACCATGATGAAGGTTTATGCATACTGATGAAGATATCAAAGATGCATTAACTAAAATTTTTATAAAAGCAGGGTTCTATTATGAGATTTTACACCCCACCCATGTATATAAATCATTTACACACAGGGCATCTGTGCAGTATTTGTGTATATATATAGAAAAGTCTGGAAGATAAACAACTAAACTGCTAATCATCATTATCTCTGAAGGGTGATAAAATAGTGATTGTTGGGCGCCTGGGTGGTTCAGTGGGTTAAAGCCTCTGCCTTCGGCTCAGGTCATGATCTCAGGGTCCTGGGATCGAGCCCAGCAGGGAGCCTGCTTCCTTTTCTCTCTGCCTGCCTCTCTGCCTACTTGTAATCTCTGTCAAATAAATAAATAAATAAATAAATAAATAAATAAATAAATAAATAAATAAATAAAATAGTGATTGTTTCTTAAGTGTTTGCACTGTGTATTTTTTATACAAGTAAAAATTTTCCATTTTGAAAAAAAAGTAACCAAGATAACCTGCTTTGTTAAATTTTTCTATTTACGTATACATTTTACCTGGGCTATGTTATATTCTATTTCTGTCCACAGAATGGTAACTTTTAAATATACGAATACATGAATATATTATCACTGAAGCTAAAAATCATTACAGAGAGAACAGGCATCCACAGGGAAAAAGAGGCTCTTGCTCAAAGTAATAATCACCTTGGGGGTTTAATTTCTAATAGTTTACAGGAAAATCACAAAATATTTCCACTCACTTTCTAATTTAATGCTATATTTGGAACATTTTCATAGCTGTACATACAAAAGAATAGGTATTATAACATTGTAGGTTAAACTACTACATACAGTAATGTTATCTATCAGAAGATATAAAAATTACCGTAATTTCAGCTGAACCTTTCACAAAAGGAAATTCGAGTGTTCTCACTTTCCCGATAAAGAGTGGTGTATCCGTATCTTCCTCATTAGAACCTTTAATGGTAGCTACTATAGTGCCAACTAAATCAATTCCAGTATGATTGTTATAGTCATCCTTTAAGTAAACAATAAAAAACTAATTAGAAGAACAAGAAGATTAAATCCAGAAAAGGACATGATCATATCAGAAAATACGATATAAGCCCAAATATTAAATTATCCTGATCATTCTTACTCCCAACTCAGTTCTCGGATTAAGAGTTCCATGGGCAGGAAATAATCCCAGAAACTATAAAAGAACCAGAGGCTTCCATCTAATATAATGGCTTCTAACTTTCTATATCAAAAAGACTCCCATTTTAAAATTCCACCTTGTTACATACTTTTAGCATCTATTGCTCTGGGGGAAGAGAAGAATGATTCATTTGTCTAAAAACAGCAAAAAACAAACAAAAACAAAAACAAAAAAACCTGAAAGAAGTATCCCACCAGAAAAATGTCCATAAAGGTGAAGTCTCATAACTATGTTTTACAGGTTTCTGTTAATATTCTTGGCAGCTATATTGCTGCTTACTCTCCCTATAATCAGAAGCTTTGAGGAGCTCACTATGATCAATCATCAGAGCAGAGCTCTTAAAAATAATTGCTTCCTTCTTTCTCATCAGTGAAATGGACACTGAGAAATCAATTTACCTCACACAAATTCATAATACAAACTGGAAATAGGGGATTAGAGAAATGTATGTATTAAGAGAGGTAGGCAAATTTCTGCATTTTTGAGTCAGTTCTACTTGGTATACCTGGATATACTGTATGTATACATTCTCTGTATTAAAAAACAAAGGTGTTTATGAATATTTCATTCATCCAAATTTTCCCTATAACCTTAAATTGAGTAATTAAGATCTGACTCTACAAGTAACTATTTTGCACACTAAAACCAGAAATAATTTTTGTTACCCTCTGCAATTTTGGAAGTAAATAAACATTACCGTAATAGTAAGATGCAAATCTTTGACCAAGGTCCTACTGGCAACTGAGCGCACATTTGAAACAGCTGGTGTAGCTGGCTGAATTTTAGGAACTAACTTCACAGGTTGATTAGGTAGAACATCAACTACAATCTTACAAAACAAAAACAGCACTGTGATTAACAATGTATTGATGGATCGGTATTTAAGAGTAAGACAAGACATAATGCTAGCATATACTAAATAAAATGCAATCTTACTTTCTAAAATAGACTTCCATTAATCTCCTAAAACTAATCAACTTACTTTTTAAAATGAAAAAAAAAGTTTTATCAGAGATAAATTTTGGTTGTTAACAGCCATCTAAGAACAAATTTAGGGGATTTAAAAATACAGGCAATTTTTTAAAATTTAGTACACTAACCTACTGAATGGCGATGATATGTATCAGAACTACCTCAAACTTCATTATGCAGAATTCTAGTACACAAAATGTTATTAAACTGAAAAATTTTCGTGTATGGTTGATAGAAGCAACTTTATCATAACATACACTAAAATATTTACTGGACTCTTCAAAATAAAGAGAAATGAAAACATAACTTCTGCATCTGGTTATACTAATCAATATATTTAAATATATTCTAATATTCCTGAAATTACATTATTTATATTTTTATTATCAATTGTATCCAATAATTAATTCACTTTTAAACAAAACCATTTCATTCTTATACTAAGCGAGAAAAGGTAAAACTAACTATGATATATAAAAAGAGTAAGCAAACCTGTTCACTGTTAAGAATATTTGCTTTATCCATCATAAACCCGAACTGGATACAATATGTTCCCACTTTGTTAGGAATTGCTTTATCCCTATGTTTAGAAAGAAAGAGATAAGATTACTGACAACTTTTAAATAAAGGGGGAGGGAATTCAAATCATCAACATTTCTGTTCTTTCCACAAAAAGTCAATGAATAAAAAATAATTACTATTACTACATTTGCCTTCATTCAACAAATATTTCCTATAACACCAGGCTTTATCCCAGGTCCCAAGGGAGAAACAACTCAGCTTTGAATTGTCCCAATCTCCCAATCTAGACTGAAATGAAAACAGACTGCTACTGGCCCAGATAACAGAAACAAATGTAAACCTGACCTGGAGAAAGAATATACCTTAGACTTCAAATTATTTCCATATTCATAAACAAAATATACGGTAAACAACAAAAAAAGGTACATAAAGAGACGAGAACTAAAATGAAATCCAACAGAAATAAGAGCTCACTGAAACAGACCAGGAGGAATGTGAGACAGACTTTAATAAATTCTGGTTACTGCTTCTTAGGATAAAGACAAGATTGAGAATTCCACCACAGAACTGGACCTTAAAAAAACAAAACAACACTAAAAATCCCAAACAGAAATTGACAACTAAAAGATGGATTTAACAGCTGAGTATACTGAATAGATGTTAGTTAGTGAAGGTAGTTTAGAAGAAAATATCTAGAATGAAGAGAGACAAAAAAGAATGGCAAGCAGAGAAAAGAGGATGAGAGAGAGAATATTGTAAGGACTAGTGTGCCAGAAAAAGAAGAGGGAAAGAATAAGTAGAAGCCATATTTGATGAAATAATAGTTGATAATTTTTCAAACCCAAACAAGACCATAAAATCAAAACCTATGAAAACTAAGAAGAAAAAATAAAAAGAAACCCATGAATAGGCACGTTATAGTAAAACCGTTGATAACAAAACTCAAAACAACCAAAGAAGAGTGGAAATAATTACTTTTCAGTGTAACAATAAGGTTGGGGTGCCTCGGTGGTACAGCTGGTTTTGGCTCAGAGGCTGTGATCTCAGCGTCTTTAGATCAAGCCCCGCATATGCCTAACATTCTTTCTGTCTCTCCCTCTATCCCTCCCTGGACCCATGTACTCTCTCTCTCAAATAAATACATCTTAAAAAAAAAAAAAGACTGACAGCTAACTTCTCAACATAAATGACAGGATAGTAAAGATTGGCTTAAAAGTACTGCAAGAGGGGCACCTGGGTGGCTCAGTGGGTTAAAGCCTCTGCCTTTGGCTCAGGTCATGATCTCAGGGTCCTGGGATCGAGCACCACATGGAGCCCTGCATCGAGCCCCGCATCAGGCTCCCTGCTCAGTAGGGAGCCCTCTTCCCCCTCTCCCTCTGCCTGCCTCTCTGCCTATTTGTGATCTCTCTCTCTGTCAAATAAATAAATAAAATCTTTTAAAAAAGTACTGCAAGAAAGAAACTGCCAATATAGAATTTCATTTTCAAGAAAAATACTCTTCCAGTATGAAGGTGGAATAAATATATTTTCAGGTAAAAATAAGGTAATTCATCACCAGCACATGTACACTAAGGGAAATACTAAAGGAACTTCCTCAGATGGAAAATGATACCAGACGGAAAACCTGAGTTGAAGATTAACAGAAAGAATGAGTTAGTAAATCTGAATGAACACTAACTATATGAAATAATAATGTATTAATAGGTTTAACATACACAAAAACGAAGGCATCTAAGTTGCAAGAGGGAAAATGATGTTTAAGTGTGCTAAGATTCATGCGCTGACCAAGGACAGGGTAAAAAATGCAAAATGTCATCACGCATTGGTATAGTATGTCAACTATGCATGTAGTACTCTCTCTCAAAAAAAAATCAGAGACTAATAAGACTGTATTAACTACCGAATTAGTAAGAAGTAAAACATGGTAACTAAAAACAATAAATTCATAAGAAAAAGGAACAAAGAATAGTAGGATCAAATAAACTGTAAGACAGAGTCAAAAACAAGTGTTTTGATAATTATTTGTATGCTCTAAACTTTTCAATTAAAACATTATATAAACACACACATACATATATAAATTCAAAATATATAGAAAATTTAAATATAGAAAAATGACACAATGATTACCAAAATCTGAACACTGTACTTTACATGCAGTTTATACGATTTTCTAGTATACATAAAATATTTACAAAAATTAACCATATGCACATACTGTTTTCCACAAAGGGAAAAACAATTATCCATTAGTTTCAAGGGAATGACATTATACAAGGCAGGCTCTCTGACCACAATGGAATTAATCTAGAAATCAATAAGATAAAGAAGAGTAAGAAAATCCCACCATTTAGAAATTAAGCAATATACTTCTAAAAACAGCCATAGGTAGAAGATGAAATTACAATGGAAATTATAAAATACCTTGATCCAAACTACTAAAGAACCACATATATAGGGAAAACTAGAAAGTGACCACACGTGCCCAGCGAAAGGGTCAGAAAAGACATAAGACCGTAAGTTTACACCTAAGGCTGATCCATGACAAAGAGCCTATAACAAAAAAGAATAAAAAAAATTAAATATAAAATCAATGCACAGAAATCAGTTGCATTTCTATATACCAACAACAAAACAGAAGAAAGAGAAATTAAAGAGTCAATCCCATTTACAATTGCACCCAAAACCATAAGATACCTAGGAATAAACCTAACCAAAGAGGCAAAGAATCTGTATTCAGAAAACTATAAAGTACTCATGAAAGAAATTGAGGAAGACACAAAGAAGTGGAAAAACATTCCATGCTCATGGATGGGTAGAATAAATATTGTGAAAATGTCTATGCTACCTAGAGCAATCTACACATTTAATGCAATCCCCATCAAAATACCAGCAATTTACTTCAAAGAAATGGAACAAATAATCCTAAAATTTATATGGAACCAGAAAAGACCCCGAATAGCCAAAGGAATGTTGAAAAAAAAAAGCAAAGTTGGCGGCATCACAATTCCAGATTTCAAGCTCTATTACAAAGCCGTCATCATCAAGACAGTATGGTACTGGCACAAAAACAGACACATAGACCAGTGGAACAGAATAGAGAACCCAAAAATGGACCCTCAACTCTATGGTCAACTAATCTTCGACAAAGCAGGAAAGAATGTCCAGTGGGAAAAAGACAGTCTCTTCAACAAATGGTGTTGGGAAAACTGGTCAGCCACATGCAGAA